>JAECUM010051651.1:0-22847 GCA_016617855.1 Megalonaias nervosa | reverse complement strand
GTAATTGCGCTAATGCTATTTCCTTTGCTGGAATTGCAGTCGGAAAATTAACGCTAAATTCAGGATTGGTTGAACTTAATGATATCATAGTAGTTTTTGACGGCGTTGTATTAGCTATGATCTGCTGAAGTAATTCTAACGATGACATTATTATTATCGTTATTATTTAATTCTCCATCTTTCCGTCACTAGAGAACACATCGCGTTCCACTATGAACGCTTCATCGTAGGTTTTCATTATCGTTACGAACTCCTCATCGGATATTTTACCATCACTGAGATACGCTGAAATATACGAGCATAATTTTGTGTATGCGGCTGTTGCTGTGTGTAATTTCATCACGTACTCGTTTAGTTTATTATTCGTACACGTAGATATTTTCTTAGCGATAATACTGAAAATACCTGCACATGTTGTTGCCGTTGAAACTATAATTGTTACAACTGCAGGTGCTGTCATCGTTATTGTTGATAGTAATAATCCAGTTCCAGCAATAACAGCAGAAACCGAGTATATCATTATATCAATAACGACCATACGACGACGATATTTTTTTTACCTTTATCGTGTAATCGTCGATGATATTTTTTAGTTTGGTTTGACACTCACATACTTGAGTGTATCTGTGACGTTGAACGTCGATAAATGATTCTTGATTCATTATACTTATTTAAATAACTAATTCGGGAGTTTCGGCTACAAACTCAATACACCACCAATAAGTCACTGCGGTTAACTTTTTATCATTCGCTATCAGCATAAACGTTTCTTCAGTATCTTTATTTAACACCATAGACACAATTCCAGAAAAATCATCGGTTGAATGACGCCATGGAAATGTGGTAAATATAGTAAATTTTGCACTACTAAATACAGATAATCTGTATACACCAGTAACCTCTGCAGTGTGTTTAAAAGTGTTATTTTCCTGCGACCATGTTGCCTTTCCTGATGCGACTGTGTACACGATATTAATGATCTGCTTGTGAGGAATTTTAACGAGATTAGTTTTTGAATAATATTAGGAATACCACTAATGATATCGTTGAGTCTTGCGTTAATGTCAGCGAGATTAATAATAACAGTTGGTGGAGTTCCAAAAAATTCGTTAATAGATCTGTGTACATTTCTACGAAAATTTAGAAATGTTTGTACATGATTAAAATATTCAGTTCTAAATGAAGCAATTCCATCATTGATAGTCGTTAATGAAGTCGTTATTGGAATTTCCTTATCGTCGACGTATTTCTTCGTTGCAGCGTCAAAATCTGTTTCTGGTGTTCTGAGATTATTAATATCATTATTATTCATGTCGAGAAATGCACGCATTATACCACCGCGCACTGACACGTATTTGGATTCTTGATCATCGACGTATTTTTTTGTTGCTGCGTCTGTATCTGCGATTGGATCTCCAAGATACGTAATTTTTCTTCCTGACATAATAATGTCACCTGTAAATACATCACCAGTTTTCTTAACGTAGTCGTTAACCGACTTACCGGAATCCTGTATTTTACCATGATCAGTGAAAGTAACGACATTATTAACAACCGCGTTGGGAATTCGTACAAGAACATCTAGTAGTTGTATGTTACTCGTTTTTAATCGTCCTTGTTTGTCCTGAAAAACGACGACTTCATTTTGATCCACACTCGTGATATTTAATAAATCATCGATTTCATTTCTGAGCTGATCAATGGTTGCATATTTAGATAAATCGATCTTCTGAGCTCTACCTGAGGATCTTCCGTAAATATCTACCATTATATTTACTGATATCAGTTTAAGTACTATGACGTAGTGTAGTGAACGCGTGTACGACTTTATGAGGCGGTGCTGTTGATTTTGATACAGCATCAAGCATAGCGAGGGTTTCACGGCCGCATATTGGAGGATCAGTTATTTTTTGTGTCGGTAGCGTTGAATACCAGATTGGAGTAGTATTATTGCTAACGTAATGAAGAAATTCTTTCGGTGGTGCTAATCCATACGAATCAAAATAAATAATTCCACGTGGATCAATTGCATATGCGACCCAGTGCGTGCCTGGGCCAGAATTTTTATCGAGATTAATAATACCGGTTTCATGTTGCATTGCAACGGTAGGTAATTGATCGCGCATAAAAACACCTCTGAATTTTTTTATTTTTAATTGCTTAGCAGCATTAAGTAAATCAAAATTGGACATGGGTGTTATTAGTAAACTGTCCCTGGTAATCTTAGACCCCTTCCGTACCAGTGTGGAGTCCCTGGCAATCTTAGACCCTTTCCGTACCACGAGGGCGGGGTCCCTGGCAATCTTAGACCCTTTCCTTTTTTTTTGATTCCTTTTCCGGTTGCTTTCTTTAACGCCATTCCAGCAGCAGTTCCAACAGCACCTAACGCAGCTGCCTTTGCAACAGCTGGGGCTGCAGCTGCTATTAATGCTGGTATTGCTGCGAGAAGTGGAAATATACCACCCGTTTTAGCGATGTTTTTGATGGCGCCCGCAGAAAGATTAAGTTTGACGCCTTTATTTGATTTTTTAGCGTCGTTGAAGTTTTTGAACTGACACTCGGTCAACGATAGTTTATTTGCACCGGTCATTTGTTCTCGCTTTAGCGATATTTTTATTCCACAGTTATTTTTTGATGCTGATTGTAGCCTTTTAATCTGACCAGGAGTCAGACTCACACTAACGTGATGATATGACATTATTAATATTACGAACGATCTAATTACATGTTTTCTACTGGAGCATCAATAACTCTCATTCGTCCACCAACACCTTCGAGTAACATCGATTTATCGCTGAGTATAACAGCAATTGCTCTGTAATTTGCAATAACTCCTCGAATCACACGAGCTCGAAAATGAATATCTACAACAGATTGTCTGGTTAAATCTAAATGTTCTAGTGAAAAGTAATAAATCGGATACAGCGTTGTAAAATCTAGCTGCGATATTTGTAAACCAGTATCAATGTTTTGATCACGACCCATGAACGACATAAGACGATGATATGCACGTGCTACATGATTTTGATCGAAATTCAGTAATATATCCTCGGATGGTTCTTGATGTCCATTAATCCTCAATGAAACCTCAGAAACACCAAGTTTGTCAAATATCATATTACTTTGTGTCTGATTATTTACTCGTGCAGCATTTTGAAGCGCAATAAATATGTGTCTTGGTGCAGAAACACCTTGCTGTGATGCTATTTGCCACGTAAATAGACCATTAATATTACTCTGGATAGCATCTGTGGTCATCGTTAACCATGACAACGTTGATTTACCGCCTTGACTCATAAAAGATAACAACCGATCTTCTTCAGATATTGTTGGAGTCATCACTGGCATCCACAGGGAAAGTTTTGTTAGTACTACTTTACCATGAAGTGCCGCAGTTGCAGCCTCTATAGCAACAGGATTAACGCCCTCTCCCTCAACGTGCCACATTGCATCATTATCATCGCCTTTTCGTACAAGTACAACTGTGTGTTTAGCTCCAAAAATAACTTTTCTAACATTTCTACAGAATCCAAAGATGTGTGACAGTGGAATCACACAAGAAAATGATTTCCTATTACCCTTTAACATTGCTCGACGTGCTGTAAATCCTAAGTTGAATTCTGGATTAATACTGTGCAATAACGGAAATGCAGCAGCAGGCCGGGCTATCATTCCAGCTGGTTGTGGATCGACTGCAGTATTCTGTGGTGTTTGTACTACTGTCAGGGTGGTCAGAAGTATCTTTTGAGAACATCATTGATGGACCAGCTGATCTTGAATAATCGTCGCTGTATCTCGCAAGACCAAGTATTGTTGTGGCAACATCGACGTCTTTCTGAATTGATTCAATATTTTTCCCGTCAATCATGTACGTAGCGCTATCAAACAACGCCATAATACCATTATTAACAAAACCAGTTCTAACCTCAGCGGCGTATTCAGTATTATCTGTCTTTATAATTTCACCTTCAACTTCGATAAATGCTTCAGCGGGTAAGAAATATCTACTTGTATCCTGAACCTGTAATTCAATTCTCCCACGCTGATCTGGAATTCGTGCGTCGTAAGAATAATATTGATAATCGCGCACAGACTCATCTTTGAGAACTGGTGCGTCCATATCAAACGCGGGGTCAGATATGCGCTTAAACATCTTTATTATTATCGTCTTCGTCTAACTCGAAGACCACTTCCTGCTATCAGACTAGCGGTTATATTTTTTTCCTTCTCCGACATCGGGATATCAGCTAACTCCGCTAGTTTTTGATTAGCTGCTTGATTTATTATTTTACTTACACTTGCTGGCATCACTTCGGTGCTAGGTAATTTCACAGGTCGGGTCGGTCTGCGTATTAATCGTGATAGTCTATCTTTAATTGCTGAGAATGCTTTGCTAGCGAGATTACCAACAGCGCCTATACCCTTTTCACGAACAACATCAATAGCTTTCATTCCCAGCTGCTTTGCAATCGGTATTGCTTTTGGGGCTATCCTTCTAAACAGACCCTGAATAACATCACCTAATCCATCTCCGTAGGTCGTTTTGTATACAGGTAATCGAGAGTTTATTACCCTGACCATGGTAGGTCCACGAGTATTGTGTATGATCATTTTATTATTAAGTGATTTTATCACTAATTACATACTTAATCACTATAATAATCGTCGGCGATTTCATTAATGAGAGATCGATATACATTAATATCCATGATACCGCCACTAAATAATCGTTTGCAAATATCAGCTACTTCATTAATGATTTCTGGGGAATTATTACCAGCTCGTTTTCCTCCGATGAGAATTTCTAGTCGATCGACATCAGCAAGGACATTATTGGGGCAAGTAATAAAGCCACTTCCTAAACCACTTCCAGTTGCGCCAGGATCTTGATATTCTTCTTCTTCACTTGGTTTCGGTGGTTTCTTTTTACTTGGTTTCGGTGGTGTTTTTTGTGGTTCTGGATAACCACGAAGTGATTGCTCAAATGTTTTTGGTGTTTTTCGTTGTTCTCGTAATAGTTTTATTCTTTCTTGTTGTTCTTGTTTTCGTTGTCGTTGTATCTCTTGTTCTAGTTGTTGTATCTGTTGTTTTAGTCGTTGTGCTTCTTGTGGTGATGATGGTGTCTTTGGTGATGATTCAAATTGTAGTGGTTGTGATGATTCAAATTGTGGTGGTTGTGATGATTCAAATTGTGGTGGTTGTGATGATTCAAATTGTGGTGGTTGTGATGATTCAAATTGTGGTGGTTGTGATGATTCAAATTGTGGTGGTAATCGTTTACCTTGTTCAACCTCTTCTACATATCTATTTACAGCCATGCCAAATTCGTTAAAATCCTTAATATCTTCACTAGATCTGATTTCTGGAATACCAGCATAGATGCGATATACATCCTTGAGCCAATGATCATACTTTAGAGATCTAACATAATCTGTTTTTACATATTTTTCTCTTTCATAATATCCATACGCGGCAATATCAAGTACTTGGTTTGGGTCCCTGATAACAGCAATACCTTCAGGAGTGAATTTATCTATTATATTAGTTCTTGGTCTTTTAGGCGGTGGTTGTGGTGCTTGTGGTTGTGCTTGTGGTGGTGGTTGAGCTGCTTGAATACGACCAGCAATATCAGCAGGCAATGTTGCAAGAGCTTGTTGTGTTGCCTCAGTTGCTGCAACAATTTGCTTCGTTGGTTCGACAATCGGTTTAAATAATTTTTCTGTACCCTCTGTAAATTCCACTTGAGATTCCTGACGTGATTGTAGTTGTTGCTTAACAGAATCACGAACGGGTAGATATTTTTCAATTGCCTCTAGTCGCTCTCGAGCTAATTTAGCTGAGTGTGGTTCTCCAATACTCATTATTGATAATATTTATAATGGCTGTTTAATTTATAGCAGCAGTAGAGCTGCTGAACGACCAACGCGTAGTGACCAGATTGTGAAAAAATCTGGTCAATTAAAGAAGTTTTCATTATTAAGACAAAAACTTCTTTTTTTTTTCAGGGAACCTTTAATTTTCAAAAATAAGGTCTCAGGCAAGTGGTCTGTTCAGCTCTACTGCTGCTATTGTCATCTTTATCGTCAATGACTCCGTCATCGGACAAAATTTTATTTTTCAGATTATTAATAAAGTTTAGAACTCTGTCGTCGGACAAAATTTATTTAAATAACTTTGATAATATTATACTGACTATCACTAATACATTCCACTTGATACGTTTTTTTATAACGATTTTTATACTTGCTTATTCTCATTGGGAGAATATCCGTCAACATACTATCAATAATATTGAATTCACGTATTAAGTTGTCCATATCATACTTGACGCCGCGCAAATAAGATCGTATTTGATCTAACAATATTTTGTACGTTACACTTGCCGTTTTACAAGCATTTTTTGGCCTCGAATAGAGGCTCAATTCGTTTACAAACAGTTGATAAACTAACATCAGCACCAGAAATTATTAGAAAAAAAAGGATTTAATGCTGCTTCGCTAGAAATTATACCAGAGCCAGTCATTAGCAAGGGTAAATACGAAATTAACCGAAGTATTTTGCCGTAATACTTGTAACATTTTTTTTGTGCTCCAGAGCACTTTATGGTAAAACTTATAATACTGCATTAGCGCATCAAGTTCGGATTTTGAAATATCATCCGACACGTGATTGAAATCAATAATTTTTGCGTTTTCATTTTGGATGATTTTCTTTACACAATAGTAAAATGTTACTCTGCCAACAATATGATCAAGCACCCCACTAAATCTACTATTATCAGGATCAGCCAGAAAATCTCTGTACTTTTCGTAAACGGAAGATGTGTCTTTATATTGTTCATTTGTTAGTACCTAATTTTTCTTTAATCAAATGACTGATTAGAATGTATTACTTTTGTTATGATAAAGCCCAATAACGTTTATTGATTTGCCGTGTTCTTCCAATGTTTCATCATCGGTAAACTCAATGTTATAATTTTGTTTACTGTTTGTCAAACTGCTATACTCACCTTCTATTTTGTCGATAAACCCAAGCACCAGCGCGATTTCATCCAACGTAAAATTTTTAAGAACAAGATGTTGTCTGATAATTGAATATGCCCTTACAAAATTTCTAAATATGACGATTCGGAGATTGTTTTTGTCGTTTATATAAAAAAACCCTAAAATATTATTAACTATTCTTTAGTAATTTGCTGTAAGGTTGTGTACATATTTTCTCAACTTCTGTATTATAATTTCTTATTGACAATTGTCTGGAGCGTTGGAGTGATGGCAGTGGAACGTCAACTGCTTCACTAATGTCATAATAAGAATCAGATACTAAATCAATCCTCGATAATTCAGCTTCATCGAAAAACGCTTCTCGATCATTGTCGTTGTAGTTAACAACTTCCTCATTAAAACCTTCAGTTATTTGTTAGCGATTTGTTAACAATAATCAGATTAAATTCTGGGCTTTTATATACCATCGGCATAATCTCATTCGCGTACGCTTTTATAAATAAGGATACATCTGTTGATGTATCACCGACGACTTTGAGCAGTGTTTGCTTGTCATGGTAGTACATGCCGAGTTTTTGAAATATCTCTCGTTTTTTTAAAACTATCTTTTAACTTTTTGTCCCTGTTTAATTTGTTTTCTATTGATTCCGCTAGTCTGTTGAGACGATTGTGATTATTGTTTGCTTGAGTTTCTTCCGCATGTCGTCCACCATGCGCTCATTCTTTTACGAGATGGGATTTATTGATTATATCTAAATTTTCAGTATCAAGCTCAATCAATATTTTTTTTCAGCGTGATTTCAACTTGCTCTTGTTACTCACGACAATCGTTGGGGTGACAGTATCTGCTAATAATATAACATTTTTTTTTTATTTCATCTTTTAGTTGTGGTCCTCGCATGAGCATAACACGAACAAAATTATAATCAGCTTCTGACAAATGGGGTAATAGATTGTTCAACAGATCATATTTCAGACCTTTTAGAATTAATTATATTTGCTTCTTTTGTTAGGTCGTCTTTATCTTCTGTTGAAACAGATTTGTCAGGATTAAATATATTATCATACAACTCTTGCGCGAAGGTTACTGTTGCTGAATCTGACATTATTCGATTAAATTTGTTAACAATGATCGCTATGATCATACTTGATCATCAAGAGTATATATCTGAAACGCGGTTAGTTCGGAAAATGGACATTCTGCATTGGCAACGTACAATCTATAATACTGATATTTTTTGCTGTAGTTTTGGTTAAGAGCTACATTAGTTTGTATTTGAAAAAATTATGCTGTTGAAATATACGTGCTTGTAGTGCTGTAAATTTCCTTATACGTTGCATCATCGTTTGATCCTTCTAATATCCATCTGTAAATTCAACCAACACCAGAATTTAATCGTCCGCGCAACATAAACTGCCATATTGCCACTTGATTTGGACATTTTACCTTAATCCAAAAATTTGACGTTTCTCCATTTGTTGTCCTTTTCCTGACAGCAAAACCAAAAAGAAAAGCGTGATGCGGATAATTGCCAGGATATTGTATTGACGCTGTTAAAACAAACTCGAGTCTGTTGTTTGTCGAGTCAGTTAACGTTGGAATATAGCCGACGTTGGTTTTAGTTCGTTTTAGGCTGCCGAAAGATAGACTCTCGACGTAAGCTTTATTTGCTAAATCGACAGGATCAATTGAAGTATAATTTGTCGTAATTTTGCTGCCGTTCATTGTGATTGAACCTTTCACCAACAAGCGCTAAGTAAACCGCCGCAGATACAACTGCTATTACTGAGGTCTAGAGTCGTCAACGTATTTTTTATTTGTTAGCTCATTATCAGCAGTTGGTGCGGAAGTCGATTTACTTTATTGGCGCCCATATTTAAATCGCCGGACATTGTATCGCCGGTATGTTTAACGAAGCTGCTTTTGACAACTCTAACATTTGCTAGCCAATCATCGTTGGCCAATGTTGGGTTATCGAGTTGTGTATTGTATATGACCTTACCGCCCATGTCTATGAAATCTTGCTCTAGCCCAATAATCTATTTACCGGAGATATTATTGTTTCCGGTAATAGTTCTGCTGGTTTTATCAAATGTGTTATCGTCAACGTATTTTAGTTGCAAATAATTCATTGCCTGAGACTGATTTAAATTTGCTGGTGGATATGCGGTTTACAACCCGATAATTCTTTTACTTGACATGTTTATATTGCCCGTAACTGTTCCGCCAGTTTTATCGAGCTTGTTATCATCAACAGTTTTTAGTTGCTTGTAACTGACGGCCTGTGTATCAACCACGTTCACAGGTGGGTACGTTGTTTCAAAACCCAGCACTCGCTGATTAGACACTGACAAGTTTCCAGTCATTGCATCGCCGGATTTCTTGAGGTATCCTGATAAATCAACTTTGCCGTTGTTGTCACAGTGTCGGATGATTCCGACCCGGTTAATGTTGTTCCGAATTTTGTGTAGTGACTCATGTCTATTGTTTATTATTTTACTGTCTGATAAAGCTAACAAAATTTGTATGGCGACAAGTATTAAAAGGTTAATATTGAATTTTGATACTGAGCAATAAGTCAAGCACAAACATAACAACGAATTACCAGATTGTCATTATCTTATTGTTGGTCGAACAGGATCTGGCAAAACAAACTTGCTAATGAATTTGTTGCTAAACAATAATTTTATCTACGATCGTGTGTACATATACACAATTAATCCACAAATAAGACAAATATGAATTGCTTAATAATTACAACGGCACAAGAAGAACTTCGAGGACTAATTAAAGAAAAGGAAGAGATTGCTAAGCTAAATAAGCCGCTTCAAAAGATTTTATACGGTAGAGAACAACCACAACCCAATGAATAGACAAAAAAGGATTGGTAGGAGAAATAAAAACTGAGAGAAAGCTGCTAAAGAAATTACTGAAAAATTGGAAGAACAAACTAAAAAAAGGAGATAATTGATTACATTAATAAACAAGAGCATGTTAATATTCCAGATGAATACGTTAACGAATTTGCTGAGATGATTATTAAAAAAGATAAGAAACAGCTCAGGGATAAACAAAAAATATCGATAAGTCGAGAAGATTATGAGAGTTTTATTAATTTTCATACTAGGAATGAATAACTAGGTGATATTAATGATATCAGAAAATGGACGGAAGATGATTACAGACGATTTACGGAAATTTTAGAAAGGATTATCATATCAGCAAACGAGGCAAATTTAAATTTTTTACAAGATTTAGAAAGATCCGTTCTTTCTGAGAAATTTTGCTGTAATGCGCAATGGAGTAATTGTTTATGTTGTTTTAGAAACAGCGATTAAATATCGAACTCAAAAGAAAATTATGGTAAAGGTTGGACTTTTTACAGGTTGTTGATGAATTATGAGAAAGATCTTGATAGAAACGAAGTTGATGAAAAACTTGGATTTGGCGCCGTTCGAGTTTTTACATCAACCGCGGATTTGGTTGACCGACTGATGCTATTGATATCATAAAAAAGCAGGAAATGTATGTACCGAAATTGACAACGAAATCGTAGATATACTCGATCATCTTCGCGCGGATGGACCTTTAACATCCTCCGAATACGAAATTTTATTTAGTCCACACAAAGTTTTTTGGCCGACTCGGAGAGTTGTGCAAAGTTTTGTGCGGCGGTAAAAAATAAAAATGATATCAACAACATTATTACTCGACTCCAGCGCCGCCACCAAGGGTGTTGTCGCTGACGGCGCAAACGTTTCTGTTAATTATAACCTGCCAATACAACGTGATCCTGATCGACAATAAGAAATTGGATTAATTTATGCTACGGCGTACCATTCTATGGCCAATAAAAACAAACAACAATGATAATTTTACGTTTAATTCGAGCGCATGGACATCATTAAAATACCACAAGGCGCGTATAACGTAACTGATCTTAACAAGACGATAAAGAAATTAATAAAAAAGAATAGTTGCGTCGCTGACAATTTTGAGGTGGCGCCAAACTATAATACGCTACGCGCCAGAATCACGTTAAAAATAATCTTTTAATCGATCGATTTTTCACCAGCAACTAGTATTGAGTCGTTGCTAGGCTTTAATAATCAACAATATGGGTCAGTTGTAGAACAAAATATATCATATGACAGCGATGTTCCGATAAATATAACGCAGGTGAATACGATTTTGATTAATTGTTCAATTGCGTCTGGTTCTTACTTGGCCAGAGGCAGTCAAGGACAAACGATCTATAGCTTTTCGCCCGACGTTCCACCAGGATCACTGATGCAAGTTAATCCGCGACGAATAATATACTATCCGATTAATCTTGAGAATCAAATATCAAATATAAACATGCAACTAACAGATCAGTCTGGGCGACAACTTGATCTCAGTAACGAAATTGTTACGTATTACATACACTTGCGACCTGTACAACAAAGTCTGCCAAACAAAATTTATAAAACAATTTTGTAGAACTATCAGGTATAACAACAATGAAGCAAAGAAGATTTATAAATGAAAAATTGTTGGTGGGTGTTTCTGGAAACATCTTTTCAAAGATTGTTGAAAATATACCAGGAATCGTACGGAAAATATGTCCAATTGCTATTGACGCATCAAAACCTTTTGCGACCTGCGCTGCATCTGCCGCTGGAACTGCAGTCGGACAAAAGATGGTCGACAACATTAAAGGTGGCCTGCCTCCGTCCACACAAGAAATAAGATAAGTAATTTCAACAACTGCACGAACAGAAGAAACAAAACTTACTATGATAGCAACGACAAAAGAAATTATTATCGCCGCATGGTGAACAGATTATACGGAAATTGGTGAGTAAAACAAAGCCTATTGAATAACCAATAGCGGCTTTTTTAAAGAAATTTTGTTCGACGTATATTTGTGTGGCGGTTACAAATAAAAAAGTAAGTTAAAAATTATCTTGATCTCACTGAAGAATTTGACACCGACGACGTCGCTACAGAAATTGAGTACGTGAATATCAGGACAAAAACTCGAATGAACCAAACACGGCCTGTACTCGTACGTTTAACACAAGAGACGAAGATGTGTTTCTGCTGCCGCACAAGGCGGTGTTAGAAGTATGTGGCCGAATACTAAACGCAGCTGGTGGTGATAGTGCTGCTGATACAGAAATTGCACTTGTTAATAACGGATGAAGTTTTTTTTTTTTTTTTTTTTTTTAAAAGCGCTAAATATCAACTGGCTAATCAAACCATGGAATATATATCACAGCATTTGCCTGTTGGAAGTATAATTCTTAACATTGTTTCGTTCAGCAATGATTATTCTAGAATGATAGCGACGAATATGTTATGGTTTAAAGATACAGGAATTGCTAAATAAAGAGAATTCCGTACTGGCGCTGGAGCTCCAGGAGCTGATAATGATAATCTCATCGCCAGTCTTGCTGGTAATGCGGCTGCTAATAATGGAGATGCAATAAGATTAGGCGCTGAAAATGTATGAAACCAACGATACAATGAAGGTTATGCCAAATGTAAAGCGTTTGTCACAGAATCATGTCAAATAACAATGATGTTGCCGTTCAGCACAATTTTTGGATTTTGCCGAGATTATAACAAAGTATTTCGTGGACCAAAGCATACGCTTATTCTTGATCGAGCAAACCAAAACGATTATATGATTCGAGTTGGTGGAGCAGACGTACAGTTTGTTTTCAAAACTTGCGCTATGGATGCCACGAATTGTTCCGTAGATCACTAAATCAATAGAACTTGAGTCAATGCTGGCCACTTATACAAAAAAGATATATTTTCAACAACATAGAATATATCAAACAGCAGTTCCAAGTACAACCGACTATACATGGTGAGTTACTACTACACCAAGTGAGCAATTGCCAAGACATTTTTTGTTGCATTTCAGCAACAAGTACGCCTAAATAGTCAATTACAAAACAACTTTATATTTGATAGGGCTAATGTTAGGCAATTTCTTTTTCTAGAATAAACTCAAAACAATATCCCGAACGAGCAATCGAATGCAACTAAATACATAACAAAAGAAACATACTTGACTCAAGGACAAATAAAAAACATAGTAACAACAGTTGCCAAACGACATGCGGTTTCTCTTAAAATTAATCCAAGCACTATAACCGGCGCCGCAATGAAACTAATGTTAACAAAACAACAAAAATATCGAAACTCGATAAAGGTAAACCGATTATTCTTACTCTATCAGCGGCTCAAGTAGCAGCGATGGCCAAACAAGGCGAGTTCAGCGGACCAGCACTTGCAACTATCGCATAAACGGTACTACCAAAGATTCTACCGGTACTAGGAACGTTGGGTACAGCAGCAGCATCAGGAGCAGTATCGGGAGCAACTAAAAAAGCGGTGTCCGGCTACAGTATTAAACAAATCGTCTAACATTTTTGTCTAGCACTAACAATAAAAATACCGAATAAAATGAGAACAACAAAGTTGAAGCCGACGTCGAAAAAGTTGAGCAAAAAGAAAGACAACGTCGCGGTCGCAAAAAAAAAAAAAAAAAAAACAAAAAACCAAGGAGGATATATAGGTCAGTTTCTAGCAAGAATAGCGGGCAGTCTCCGGCCAAATTTGCTAGGAACCGGCGGTCGTGGACTAATGCCGCCTGGTGCAAGGCGTTGAAATTGCTCGCGTTGACGTCAAGGACGTCCATGTCCGCGTTGAGTAATTTCAATATACTTGACAAATTAAAATCGATAAAAATTTTCATGGAGTATAATTCTAAAGATGAGCTTGATGTAGCATCAGCATGTGGATCGTGTTTAATTAATATCCAGAACTTTAACGATGGATCAGGCACACATTGGGTAGCTGTTTACAAAAATAATTATTTTGATTCATTTGGACTTTCTCCGAGTGATATCATCAAGAAGTATATTCGCAGAACGCCAGCGAGAGAAATATATTATTCGTCTAATCAACTACAGCTAGTTGGGACTTCTGCTTGCGGATACTATTGTGTTATGTTTGTTAAGCAGATGTCGTCAGACAACAATTTTAAAAAATTTATCTTACAGTTTAACAAATATCCGTGTCATGCTAATACTGTGATAGCATTACATTTTGTCTAAACTTACAAGTATATAAATATATTGCCTCAAGTGTAAAACTAAAACCGCCATTGTTGATGAGCGAACAGAAACAACAAAAAATAATTGAACGATGTTAAAAAGTATTTGTGCCGTTTGCGGTAGAAAGAAAAGTACATTTCTCTAAGCGACGACAATGACCGCGTCAACGGGATCTGGAATATATATATATATGCTACCCATAGGAGATAAAGTTATTCTGGTCGATGATTAATAAAAAATGGCGGCGTTGCCGCTGCTGAGAAAAACAAAAAAATTTTTACTATAATAAAATGTTATTTTTTTGGGTCAAATTTTGAAAATTTGTAGTTTGAACAAAAATCAATTTTTTAAACCGATTTTTGTTGATTTTGTTTGCAGTTTTTGGTTAAAAAATCGTTGTTTTCAGTCCAATTATATATATTTTTTAGGGCAAAAACCCGACCCCATTTTCTAATTGACCCTTTAGAGAAATCGCAAAGTCGTTGGGAAAATTAAAAAAAGTCGACCGAAAATCAATAAAAAGGCAGAAAATTGACCAAAATTTAACGAAACCTGTCCGATTTTTACCGTTTTTTTTTGTTGATAATTTTTTAATTTTTTAAATAGAAACAATTAGAGAACGGGGTCGGATTTTTGCCCAAACAAAATGAAAAATTGGACAGAAAAACAATGATCTTTTTTTAACATAAATAGCCGAAAAGTAATCAAAAACATCTGTTTCAAGTACATCTTCTGATAACAGCGGAACCATTTCACCGTTACAGTTTACAAAGTTTATGTTTTTATTCGGCGGCGGAATGTGGCATTCACTTGCAAGAGGTTTATTATGAAAATAATCTTTGCTCATTATTAACTATTGTCAGACTATTTTAATATAAAAAATGAAGTGCAATTGTAATTGCGACAAAGATCTTTGTTTGGAACAAGATACAATTGTTACTTACTGCAGCCGATGCGCAAAAAGAGACATAATCGGCAGCGGAATTGACATTCACAAATTAATCGGTAAATTGCCGAAACCACGTTGCGGCTGGACACTGCCAGGACATTAATAAACTGATCCTTACAATCCTCTTGATCAACAACTTGACCAAAATGATAACCCGCTGCCTGGATAAGAGCCATATAATCACGTTGATGCAATAGCATGATATTTGTTATCGCGATCACGAGCAGGATAAACACGGCTGCAATAAAATTATGTTAAACGAGTTGCATGATATGAAACCGACGGGGCTGCGAGAACGTATTGACAGAAAGTTAGTGCAAGGAATAATTGGAACAAAATATAAACTCGGGCTTGGTAAAGCCCCATTTGGAGAGTCTCGTCTCGGTAGAGACCCACTCGGAAATACCCGACTGGGTAATGACCAGCTTGCAACCAAACTTCACCGACCTAAAAAAAATTTCCGCGACGTAAGGTTGTCGCAAATGCCGTTGATGATATCTGGGCGATAGATCTAGTAGATATGTTTAGTCTTGCTCAGTTTCATGATAACAAAAATATCTTTTTAACGTTATTGATGCTTTTAGCCAATATGCCTTCAGTATACCGGTCGTTGATAAAAACTGGAACGTCTATATTCGACGCGCTAAAGCAAATTATTGTTAGCAGTGAAAGAACACCAAATAAAATTTGGACTGGCCATGGCGCAGAATTTTTTAATAAAAGATTTGAGCAGTTTCTCGAGCAGAAAAATATTAAAAATACGTTACCGGAAACGAGGGCAAAAGCGTCATCGTGGAAAGATTTAACCGCATTCAAAAACATCTGACAATGAAAAACGTAAATAAATATATTGATGATCTTCCAGAAATTGTTGACAAATATAACAACACGAAACACAAAAGTACTTAAATGTCTCCAAGTAATGCAATTAAAAATCCGATTCTTGCTAATGAGAATGTGTATCGGAGACATAAATTTAGCGTCGATGACAGGTCAGAATTTCAATAATAAATAAATATATTTGAAAAAGGATTTACCCCAAACTGGACAGAAGAAGTATTTGTCGCTGATAAAGTTCCAATGACAATTCCTGTTACGTATGCGGTAAAAGATCTGGCAGGAGAACCGGTGATTGGCAGCTTTTACGAACAGGAGCTGCAGCGGACTGATTAAGATATATTTGTGATCGAGCGAGTTATTAAAACGCGTGGCAATAAAAGCCTTGTCAAGTGGCGCGGATATAATGATAAATTTATTAGTTGGATCCCGACTAGCAGCATTGCAAAATAATATTTTTAAACATCTTCTGCACAACGATACCAGATACAATTTTCTTACTGGCGCAATTAACATCAGATTAAAAATCTTGACAAACATGAAATCGAATTTGATACTTTTTTGTCGACCTGGTACCTTGGCGTTTAAGAAAGTTTTGATTAGTTGCCAGAACAATTGATTCTCATCAAGTGTAAAATTGAATTTTGTTATTTTTTTGGCAATGTGATATTTGACATCATATCGCCCATTTGTTGGTCTGTCGTACGATTTTTTGTCCCATGATGATGTCATGGCAACGGCAACGACTTCGTCGTCGTCGTCATCATCGTCGGTGACTTCGTTGTTGAATAAAATTTCTGTTGACTCTTCAGCCTCGACAGAGTTGAGTACAATAAAATCACCAACAGTAAAATCATCGTAGCTGTAAATATCAGCAAGTCGTGTCATCAAATTCATTATAGTAATAAACTTTTGTCTAATTTATTGAAATGACGATGGACGAAATAAGATATCACGAAAAAGTTATAATTGTCAATAAAAGAGAATTAGAAGAAGCTGTTCATCAAGCGTTTTTAAGCAAATGCCCAAGTAACGCATTAGTTAATCTAGCGATTGACGCTAACGGCAACGACAATATATTGCTGACAGAAAACGACCCCCCCCAAAAAAAACAAACTGCAAAACGATCATATATCATCTGTTGTTTATGCTTATAACGCAGTTATGCTGTGGTGTCATGATTGTATCAATCACGAAGAATTAATCAGAATTTTACAGAGCTACTGATCATCATATTTAAAAATGATTCTATCAAAGGTTAATTGTGATGTAGCAGATTTTTTTATGCCGTCAGCAACAAACTTTATTTACCTAGGTCCAATGTTAAAATATTTTGATGCGGTGTAAACTAATTTAAATTTTATTTCTTCTTTTGTATCAAGATCAAACGAAACAACAGCCCTAGCAGATCTAAAATTGGAACCATCAGCACATAATCCTCGTTTTGTATTTTCGTTTTGAATAACGAGCTCCAAGTTCTCCAAGCGATTGTCCATCTTAATACTGTTGCGGTGATCTATCACAAAACCATTTGGTATTGATCCGTTAAATATCTCATACATAAAACGGTGTGACTGAAAATCAACAAAATCTGTTTTTGTTCCACGAACACGAACTTGAAAATGTCCACTATTTTGTAATCTACGGATAACCTTTTGCGCTTTTCTGCTTCGTATAATTCCTTTGTCGGATGCTTCATAAAAATCAAATACTGGATGAGGCTGAAATTCGTCCTGTAAAGACAAATTCTCGATATTGACGCGATATACTCGTTGTCTCTCGGGTATTTGATCACAAAGCAGTGAGTAAATAAAATCCTTTCTAAACATTTCCGTTCGCTCTATACCGTCTCCTTTTACGCTAATCTTATAACCCGCCGCAGTAGACTTACCAAACGGTTGTCCATATTTGATATGGATCACCGATCCTAAAATATTGCTAGCATATAAATTATATTTTGGGTGTGCGTAATAATACTCTTTCTCATTAGCGCTTGTCATCTTTAAATTTTCTGTCATTATATTATTATGAAATTTATTTGTTTAATTATACCTATTGTGACAATGTATTTAAACATTTGTAAAACATTATATAATGACGATACTGAAGTTGCGCGATATTGCTAAAAAGAGCCTAATAGGAGAATCAATAATAATTGCTAACGCTTTTGCCGGTTACGACAATAATTACCGATTCGACAACAAGAACATTTTGAGAAATTTTACATCAACAAATTTATTTCATCTGCTTGAACCAACCGTCAAGAGTGAACTTAATTTACACAAAAGTATAAAGTTGATAGCACAGTATCATAATATTTTTCA
Source organism: Megalonaias nervosa (assembly GCA_016617855.1). Classification (NCBI taxonomy): domain Eukaryota; kingdom Metazoa; phylum Mollusca; class Bivalvia; order Unionida; family Unionidae; genus Megalonaias; species Megalonaias nervosa. The sequence continues at coordinate 4,617 of JAECUM010051651.1, read as the reverse complement.
AAATTACACATGACTAAAGGCGACGTCGACGAGGATATCGCCAATCCTTTTTTAACGGCTAAATCAAAACGAGTTTTATTAGTAACAAATATTTCTCTGATCGCCGATAAAATACATTAGAAGATAAACAAAAAAAAAAAAAAAAAAAAAAAAAAAAAAAAAAACAAAAAGAAAAAAGAACGAAGAATATACTGTATCGGGGTTAGGTTGGAAGTTTGAGATGATATCTGAAATTTTATTTCACATAATGAAATACAATATGCTTCGCGGTAGTTCGTATGTCGACTTGCGACAAAAAATAAAAAATAAAAAATGCTGTATCAACGTTAAAAACATTGACAACAAATGCTTTCAGTGGGCTATTCTTTCAGCGTTATATCCTCCTGATGAAAACTTGGATCGTGTTGACAAACATTTTTAGTTACACATCAAGATTAAATTTATTCCGTTGTAGAAAATCAAATACCTAAGTTTGAACAACAAAATAATATTTTCGTTAGTGTATTTGGTCTTGACGAGCATGAGAATGTTTATCCGAGATATATTTCCGGAAAGGCTTCTCAATCAACAATAAACTTCCTGTTTTATAAAAATCACTACGTTTGGATAAAATTTTTGGACGAAAATATAACAAGGACAAAAATAAAAAATATTTTTGTTATCGCTGTTTGCATGGTTGTTCTGACGAAAAACAACTACAGAAGCCTTTAAAGTATTGCGCTGATGTGCAGCGAATAACTATGCCTGGCGAAAAAGAAAAGGTGTTAAAGTTTAAAAATCATAAATACAAGCTAAAAATACCGTTTGTTATTTACTCCGATTTCGAGTGCTTACTTCAGCCTGTACTTGGAGCAGAAAATAATCCGAATCAATCAAGCACAAGAAAAACGCAAAATCATATTCCATGAGGTGTTGCTCATAAAATTTTTTGTTGTGACTAGATCCTTGTTGGTATTATTCTGCTCCAGATCTATCGTGGGACGCTCTGTTAAAGTTTGGTAAGATCGAGTTAGAATTATTAACAGACATAGACATATTTAACTTTATCGAACGCGGTATTCGTGGAGGAATTGGCGTCATTACAAAAAGGTATGTTTGCGCAAACAACAAGTATATGGTTGGTTATGATAAAAATCTTCCGTCAAAATACATTGTTTATCAGGACGATAATAATTTATATGGTTTGGATTGGCTATGTCTGAGCCAGTGACTTGTGGTGGATTTCATTGGATAACTCCGGAACAATTTCTTAGAGAAATGAAAAAGAGTTTGCCTGATAATGTTGGTTATGTTGTTGAAGTTGATCTCCATTATCCTGCTTTGTTGCATCATTTACGTAATGATTATACGTTTTGTGCAGAGTATATGGTAATCGACTATAGTTTGTTGTCGCCGGAACAACAGGCAATGACGTCAGCGAAAAATTCTATGGTAAAAAAGCTTGAACCAAATCCACTTGACAAGCGAAATTACGTTTTGCGCTACAAAAATCTAAAATAAGCGGTAGATGCTGGTCTCGTGTTGAAAAAGTTCATCGTGTGCTAAAGTTTAATCAATCACGTTGGATGGTGGGTTATATTGATTCTAACACCAAGCACAGAGTTGTGGCTGCAATGGATTTTGTGAAAAATTTCTTCAAGTTAATGAACAATTCGGTTTTTGGTAAGACGATAGAAAATATTAGAAAGCGCGTTAATATTGAGCTTGTTAATGAAATCAACAGCAGAAATAAGCTTGTATCAGACGATGATTTTGTCAGTATGAAAATCTTCAATGAAAGCCTTGTCGCGGTCCAGCGTAGAAAAACAAACTTGAAGTTGAATAAGCCGATTTATGTTGGAGCTGCAGTACCTGATCTGTCCAAGTGGCTACTGTACAATGTTCATTACGGCTTTGTTAAAGCGCAGTGGCCGTCGAGTAAATTGTTGTTTACCAATACTGACTCGCTAGTTTATGATGTTAGGATGTTTATAAAGACATGTACGATAATCGTCAACTGTTTGATCTTTCCGATTATCCACACATTAGTGGATTTTGCGATGACACAAATAAAAATGTTATCGGAAAAATGAAGGATGAGTTTATGTTTAACGTGATTAGGGAATTTGTTGGACTGCGCAGCAAAATGTTTTCTGTGCTGCTCGATAACAGCAGAGAAACAAATAAAGCAAAAGACTTACGTCGCGGTCATGTTAAAAAATGCATGAGGTTTGCTGATTTTAAGAATGCGTTAGATGGCGGTGTAAGTTTTGTTAGAGCAATGGCGATCAGAACGAATATCATAAACTTGAGACTGACGTCTTTATAAAACGCGGATTAAGTAATTTTGATGACAAGTGGTATTGTAATGACGGCATTAATACATTAGCGTTTGGTCATAACAAGCGGTATTGTAATGACGGCATTAATACATTAGCATTTGGTCATGACAAGCGGTATTGTAATGACGACATTAATACATTAGAGTTTGGTCATGACAAGCGGTATTGCAATGACGGCATCAATACATTAGCGTTTGGTCATAACAAGCGGTATTGTAATGACGACATTAATACATTAGCGTTTGGTCATAACAAGCGATATTGTAATGACGGCATTAATACATTAGCGTTTGGTCATAACAAGCGGTATTGTAATGACGGCATTAATACACTAGCGTTTGATCATTATTTAACAGAAAAATGTGTACTATGAAGACATACTTGATGTTATCTTTTCCAAAGACAAGTTAGAAAATTTTCTTTAAATGAATTTTGTCTAAACTTTAAAGAATAATGTTCGAAAAAGAACAATAACAAATGACAGCAGTAGCAAAATTAAAAATTTAATGATTGACAATCAACCGTGAACAGTTGAAATTAACGATGAAACTTCTGGTATATGCTTTGGTAAGTTTGACAAACAAAAGCTTTCGTTTGTTAGATTTGACGACAGCGAATATTTCAATTATCTTGTTGAACTGCGTGATGAATTGATGACAAGATACAATAACTTCCATGATCCGATTAGTTAACGAAAATATACAAAACTTACCTTTTATCTAGATCGGTCAAAGGTTATGGCTGTTGGTGGTAAATATCCTCTTAGTAAAACAGTAATGAGAGAATTATTCGAATATCGTCGACGGGTTAGCGGAAAAAAGTTATGTCTTTATCATCACAACGACAAGATATTTCTAATATCTACTGTTCACACGTTGATGATAGATGAAGAAGTTGTTTAGTCCGACGACAAAGTCGTTGACGATAAAGTATAAATTTTATCTAAACTTTTAAAAATAATTTTGTCTAAAGTAATGAAATAATCAGTAGTAGGTGAATACCAGTGTTTCTGGACCAGAGACCCCAATAAGTACGTTTCATCCCCAAATACAAAATAAATTTTATATTTGTTCTGAGATATAGGTCTCGGGTGGGTGAACAAAAAGTTAATTTGCATTTATTTGGAGGAGATTGGGGTCTCTGAGCCAGAAACCTGGCCTATAATTACTACTAAAGCTCTGTAATATCTGTACGATTCGCCACGGTGTAGATATGGTTCAACATCGGAACCTTGCCTTGCGAAGATGTCCCCGTACCGAGTGGTCAACTTTTTGGGTTTTGAATCTTTCGTTTTCAGATATTATCTTCTACTCAACTGCATGTATTGTGTCTCTTTTGTAAGAACACTTTTATTTATTGGAAGGATACATTCCATGAGTTCTGATGGGGATTCATGACTTTTGATATTCATTATTCCGTCTAGCCATTTGCATAAGGAGTCACTAACATGCCGATGATCACTCAGAGTGATATAATGCGTGTGCTGACTGAGCTCTTCACCAAACAATAGAAACCATGAAGTCATTGTCCAAACAAATCTGCTGGAGCTGTCCACTACATTTTCTGGCGGGTTTCCTAGATTTTTAGTTTGTAGGAAGAAAACACCCTTTGGCCTGTACCTTCAACTTATCACATGCTATACACAGTGGTGCAAGTAGATTTTACCGGTAAGGTACCGACACCACGACCCCGTCTTACCAGTATGGTAGCATAGGCAATAAATGTTTACTGGCACCCACAGGCCCCTACACGGGTTGAGAGAGGCCCAGGCCACTTAGAGAATTTGAGGCTCCTAGGCCCTGGTTATATTGAGATTTGGAAATTAATAGAATGCCAAAACAAGCCCATTTAATTTACTATACAAAGATTTAAAAGAGAACCAAGTACACAACGAAAGTATTTAAGAGATAAAAAGCCTGGTAAAAGCCCAGGCCCCTTAGGGATTGAGGCCCGGTCATAAGCCCCATCCCCCACCGCCCCCTCCTATAATTGGGCGTGATCACCCAGATTAAACCATTAACAAAGAGGAATTAAACTGTGACAATGGAAACAAATGAAACTAGAAAATGAAGAATAGACGTAATAACACCATAAAGAATGTGGCATCCCACATGTGAAATGTTTGTCGGAAAGTTTAGGCAAACTCTGCATTAAACCTGGAGTATCAACATGTTTCATTAGACCAAACATAATGTATGAGTCATTTACAAAACAAGGAGAGTGATTTAGTAGGAAATTGTTAGTTTGGGCCAAGACTGAGTGCAAAATTGTGAAAAAGACCTACATCGAGAAACTT
>JAECUM010051649.1:0-24103 GCA_016617855.1 Megalonaias nervosa | reverse complement strand
CATTTACACAGAATACTCTACATAGGCTATGACGTCAATTTACTTGATTATAATTACCATTTACACAGAATACTCTACATAGGCTATGACGTCTATTTACTTGATTATAATTACCATTTACACAGAATACTCTACATAGGCTATGACGTCTATTTACTTGATTACAATTACCATTTACACAGAATACTCTACATAGGCTATGACGTCTATTTACTTGATTACAATTACCATTTACACAGAATACTCTACATAGGCTATGACGTCTATTTATTTTCAGACACGACAAAAGAGAAAGCCCCATTTATATATTCAGTGAGAATGGAAGATTACATTTATGAAGAAGTCACCTCCAACGACGAGGCTAAATTTCCTGCGACAACCTGCGAAAACGAGGTATAAGCAAAGTTTGCTCCTGTAGCAGTCAGTGAATGGTTCATTATATCTATTATATGGTTTTTGAGGAAGCCTCAACCCTACACAAATCGTGGCTTTTATGGCATCCCTACCCCAAAACTTTTGACAAATGCCCTTAACTGGGTTTGAGACTTTTGACAAATTCCTTTGACTGGTTTTGAGAAGTCGTTTAAAGGTTTGTCTTTATTTAATAACATTGGCCATATCTGATGCTGAATTAACATCGTTTGTATAGTTTTGAAAGGTCTGTATGTCAGTACACGTTTTGTCAAATATAGTAAAATTCAATTCGGTGGTTTTAGAGAAGAATTTGTTTAGAGATTTTATTTTTGAATGTTTGTAATGTCGAATGTATTTCATGGCTGATCGGTCTTATTTGCATCACGTTGAAAGGTAATCATACCAAGATGGGGTCTTTTTGTGTGTCAGATACAGTAAAATTCTTTTGAGTGGGTTTGTCTATGTTTTTGTAAAGGAAGCCATATTTGATGGTAGATCAGCATCATTTGTACGAATTTTAACAGTTTTTATGCCTAGACTTTTGTTGTCCAGATTGATGAAGTTCTATTCAACGGTTTGGGATAGAAATTCAATTCAAGATTTTATGTTGCTAGTAACGGTGGCTAATCGGCATTGTCGGCAAAAATTTGAACAGTCTTCATACCAACATTCGTCCAGTCAGATATACACTACTTATTTCCCGCAGTTTTTAAGAAGTCATTTAAATATGTTTCTATTTTAGTAACGGCTGCCATATTTATTGGTAGAGACTCATCATTAGTGAAAGCTTGAAAGCCCTCCGTGCCTGAACAATTTCCAATAAATTTTATCAAAATATGCTGAGCGGTTTTTGAAACATTTTGTGCATAGCTTTCTATTTTTAATAAAATGGGGTATGTTTGGTGGTTGATTGACATACTTTTGCAAATTTGAAAGTCCATGGCAGGGTTTTTATCAAATGTGGTCAAATTATATTTGAAGAGATCGTTTAAAGGTTTTGATATTTATAGCAATGGAGGCTTTATATTTTAGTAACGACGGTCATATTTGAAAGCAGATTCAGATGAATTGTACAGATTTGGAAAGCCTTCATGCCAGGATGATTTTGTCAGATTTTATCACATTATGTTCAGCGGTATTTTGAAAAGAGTTCGTTTAATTTGTTTTCTATATTTTATAGTTTCCGCCTACACCCCTCCCCTGCAGCTTGAACCCCTTCTCCACATCAATTATAAAAACGAAAAGTATCAAGGATATAAAAATGCACAGAACGTACTTATTTCGGAAATTGATTTAACATTGTCATCTTTTTTGCGTTTTAAACCAAACGGGATTTTTCTGTGTAAACGAGGAAACTACTCACCTTCATTTTCCGGTTGCTGCAAGATTCCATTTTCAGTTTTGGCCTACATGTACGTAGATGATAAAGACCGCGTCGTCTGGATCCATGTATGCAATGTCTAATTCTAATATTTCCAAAAATCGAAAATAAGGGAGAAAAAATGCCCTTACATCTCAATGTTACGGAAATATACGTAATTATCTGTAACTTCAGTTACAACACTCCTCTTGTGTGAGGATTCAAGGGACAGTTTTAATGCATACATTTAATTCCGCATTCTCAGGCCTAGTATTAAAGTCAATAAAAATAAAATACACAAGTGAGGTCACAAAAGCCCATATATTTGGATGCATAAGAATATTATTCTCTTAACCATAGATGTCAATGGCAGTTCAAAGCAAAAGAAGATTGTGCACCCCAACCCCAAGTTTTTATCTGCATTTTTCACATCCAAAGGTCATTTTTGACACCATGTGATACTCACAGTGCAAACACAAGCCCTTTTCCTAGGTGATAATTCTGCAAAACGCAGTGCACTAAAGAGGCAATTGAAAATAGTTGTCATCCAAGCCGTTTTTGAGATATTATACTTGTCCTGAACACACATGTTTACTGCTAAGGAGGGGGGGGGGGTAGCTCTTCTTTCTAACCGACTATTGGTATTTCACTATCTGCATATTGCAGAGTAACTATGGGAGGTATACGTTCCTCACATCAATTTCAATAACAATACAAGACCAAAACACCTAGTTCACAAATATATAAATATCTTTAATTAGTAAACAATAATAGCTGCAAAAAGTCACACCTTATCCTCATTTAAGAAATTTGACAGGGGCCAATTTACGAAATTATCCCCTGCCACCTGAAAAACACAGACTCGCCCACGCAAATATGGACGCCATGTTAGTATTGAATTTCCGTTAGGTTTAAAACGCGAAGAAGGTGACAATGTTAGGGACCACCTGGTGACAATATAGTTAGAAATTATAAATCAATAAATCAAATGAGTAAGTTTTGTGCATGTTATGTATCCTTGAATACTTTTCTTAAAATTGGTAGGGGGCACAAGAAGCCGGCGAGGAAGGGCAGAAGCTTTAATAATTGCGGTCTTTACTGATGCAATTTGATGCCCTTCATGCCAGGATGCTATCTTACACATTCTGCTAATTAATTTGGTGAGGATTTTTATAAGTTTAAAATGGTAAATGTTGAAGGACTCACAATGTACGATGGTTAGGCCATCAAAGAAAAGTGAACTACAAATGTAACGCTAAACCGTTTCAATAGATTTCCAAACATTATGATAATCATCCTCCCTTGAACGATCACTGTGTTGTTCGTACTGTTAATAGATCGTTGCATTTTATTATAACGTTGAGGATGTTTATAGCCATACGAATATCTTCTCCATTTTATTATAACGTTGAGAATGTTTATAGCCATGCGAATATCTTCTCCATTTTACCATTGTTGAATAGCGAATATACAATGTTAACAAAAGCTTGCAGTCCATGTAACTGTTAAGTGTTAAATCAATAAATTTTACTCCAAATTAAGTTAATAACACTTTTATTCTTTCACGATGGAGAGTAACCTATATACTATCGAATCGAATTATTTATTGTGTTTCTCTTGATCGGATAAATCTGTCTCGGTAACAATGATTTATATTGGTGGTCGATAATGGGGACAAATAAAAGTCAATAGACTTCTCCATGAACAGGTACTCCAAAATCTGGCCTACTGAAGTTACTTCAAAAATGGTTCACTCTAAAATAAAACTTACAGTGCTCATACATAAACATCAGTCGTGTTTCTATTTATCCATGACACATATGACACTACGGTGACACTATTACTTCTCTTTTAAGAGCTTGTTTTACGAGACCCCACGATCAGCGGTTTACGACTCTAAAATTCTGCATATTGGTTCTCACATTTGGCAGAGAGCCAAACATTTTCAGCATTTCTGAGAGAGGATGTTACCATCACGTGACTGGATACCACAAAGAAACTCGCGTGTTTCCCTACCACTTTATTCTTATTGTTCTTCGTATTTACTGAGGATTCACTCTGAAACATTATGAGCTACACATACTGAAAAGAACGGAAGTTTTTCGATTGATGAACATTATTTTAACAAAGTTGCTATAAATTATCTTTAACATTATATTGTATTGTATTGTATTGCATTGCATTGCATTGCATTGTATTGTATTGTATTGTATTGTATTGTATTGCATTGTATTGTCACTACATTTTTAAAGACTCGGCATTAGTATAATTTTTACCAAAACCCTTATTTCCTATATATTTTCTGCAAACATAAAGGAATAATAATAATAATAATAAAGATGATGATTCATTCAAAAGAAACGGTAGACATCATCATCATCAACAGTAGCATCACTATTGTTGTTGCTGCTTTCCTTTTGTTACTGGTCGAAGTGCTGTGGTTGTCATGGCTCAGTCACATACTTTATGTTCTTATTGTTATTGTTCTTAATCTTATTATTTTTTTAATGTTTTTGTCGTTAAGATTTTGCCTAATAATGCAGAACTTGTATACGGCATGAAAGATTTTGGTACGAGTAATACTAAGGCCCAAGTTTTTAAACATGGCAGGCCCTCTCCTTCTGTCTTTTTATTTCACTGTGAAAGAAAATGTTTTGTAGCCTCTGTCTACTTCAAAATGATGCCCAGATACCGAAAAGTTTATTTGTCCTCAATATTTGAAGTTAATAGCGTCTCACAAAGCGAACATCAGCAAATCTGAAGGATAATACGAATCAACCGCTTGCGAGTTTTTGTTGGTCTGAAGTCACGTGATTGCTATATCCGCTGCTAGGTTCCGTCTGGGTTGCTAAAGGTTGATTAGCTCTCCTCTAGATGGAAGAGACAAAATGGAAAACTTCGAGTCATAAACTGTCGACGATGTGGGTGACTGTGTGTTTGTATGTGTGTTTGTGTGTAGTCTTGGAAATAAAACTCGTAGAAGGTGAGTAAAATCGTCATTCTAGTGTCAGATAAGTGAGGGATGAATAAAAATACCAATGACTTGAATGCATCTTTGCTATAAGTGTTATTTTAGAGCGATACATGTATGAAATAGCTCAAAATACACAGTAGGCCGCATTTGACCTACCTCATATGAGAGAACTCTACGTAGCTATCTGCGTTTATATATCATCGTCAGTTCTCTCTTTCGCATTAGTTTATTTTAGAAACTAGCTAAAATAAACAAGCCGCATTTACTATTGCAAGGACAACTTTCGTTTTGATTCTGCTGAATTTAGTCATAGTCACAGTAGAAAAAGTAGAATTTTGTCTCCATGTAGTGCACTTTTTATCAGTAATAGCCTAAAGACATACATGTAAACTCGTTATCAGTAATAGCCTAAAGACATCCATGTAAACTCGTTATCAATAATAGCCTAAATACATACATGTAAACTCGTTATCAATAATAGCCTAAAGGCATACATGTAAACTCGTTATCAGTAATAGCCTAAAGACATACATGTAAACTCGTTATCAGTAATAGCCTAAAGGCATACATGTAAACTCGTTATCAGTAATAGCCTAAAGGCATACATGTAAACTCGTTATCAGTAATAGCCTAAAGGCATACATGTAAACTCGTTGTCCGTAATAGCCTAAATGCACACATGTAAACTCGTTATCCGTAATAGCCCAAATGCACACATGTAAACTCGTTATCAGTAATAGCCCAAAGACACACATGTAAACTAGTTATCAGTAATAGCCTAATGACACACATGTAAACTAGTTATCAGTAGTAGCCTAAATACAGACATGTAAACTAGTTATCAGTAATAGCCTAAATACATACATGTAAACTCGTTATCAATAATAGCCTAAATACATACATGTAAACTCGTTATCAGTAATAGCCTAAAGGCATACATGTAAACTCGTTGTCCGTAATAGCCTAAATGCACACATGTAAACTCGTTATCAGTAATAGCCCAAATGCACACATGTAAACTCGTTATCAGTAATAGCCCAAATGCACACATTTAAACTCGTTATCAGTAATAGCCTAAAGACACACATGTAAACTAGTTATCAGTAATAGCCTAATGACATACATGTAAACTAGTTATCATTAATAGCCTAAATACATACATGTAAACTAGTTGTCAGTAATAGCCTAAAGACATACATGTAAACTCGTTATCAGTAATAGCCCAAATGCACACATGTAAACTCGTTATCAGTAATAGCCTAAAGACACACATGTAAACTAGTTATCAGTAATAGCCTAATGACATACATGTAAACTAGTTATCATTAATAGCCTAAATACATACATGTAAACTAGTTGTCAGTAATAGCCTAAAGACATACATGTAAACTCGTTATCAGTAATAGTCTAAAGGCGTACATGTAAACTCGTTGTCCGTAATAACCTAAATGCACACATGTAAACTCGTTATCATTAATAGCTCAAATGCACACACGTAAACTCGTTATCAGTAATAGCCTAATGACATACATGTAAACTAGTTATCAGTAATAGCCTAAACACATACATGTAAACTAGTTGTCAGTAATAGCCTAAAGACATACATGTAAACTCGTTATCAGTAATAACCTAAATACATACATGTAAACTCGTTATCAGTAATAGCCTAAATACATACATGTAAACTCGTTCAGATGTTTGAATATATGCATATGCCACTATTTGTGTTCTACCGTAGGTTTCGCGAGTGTTTCAAGGAGTTGTCGTTTTCAAGCCTGGCAGGGGCTGCCGCGTCTACGCTTCATTTCGAAACCATTCGGCATGCTCCGATAGCTACATATTCCTCATGTTGTGATATCCATTAAATCAAATATATATATATATATATATATATATATATATATATATATATATATATATATATATATATATATATAATAACCTAAAACGACTGGACAATATCCATGATCCAGTAGCAGTGGCTGATCCCCTGTGATATTATAACGAATTTCGACAGGTTCTTTTTAAAGTACGCCTGGGAAAACTTAACACGGTCAGAATCTATTATTGTCAAATATTTTTCTTCAGTTTCTTTTTTATTTTAACAAAAAGAGATGATTTGATTGATAATTCATAGTTGTGGCTTAGGTAACAAGCTTTTACAACGAGTGTATTAATTATATCCTCGATATGTTTTCAAAGACGAAAAATTACATTGATAATAAACCGGGAATAAAAAGCAATCAGCCATACATGCAATTTCCAGTAGTTAGAGGTTATCTGTTGAAATTTACCTTCATGGAGAAACACTGACGGTGGCTGGAGACAACTGCATATACCTGAAATACAACAAGAGCAACAGCAGCAAAGCCTAGGATTCGATGCTTTAAAATATTCCCCAGATATAGCCAAAATAATTCAAATATAATTTTTCGACCGATGAAGCTTGGTCTAAAAACGAGGGGGAGATAACAGATAAATCCATTGATATCCTGCATGTATTAGAGAAAATAAATGTTGTTTCAACATCTGTTTTTGGTTGTACAGTATATGTGATCATGGATTCGTAAAGTAATAAAATTATATCTTCGTCCTCATTATTTCACTGCAACGTATTGGCATTCCAGTCTTATGAATCCTTCAAGAAATATTAGAATTTGTAATTTATATCGCATCAAGTCAAACTAATTTTGCCGAGTACAATGCATATACTATATTTGTCCATTAAAACATCCTCAAGCATATCTGAAATACTTTTTATGAAAACGATGTAAAGGTGGTTCCATTAAATATGCTGTTTCTGCCACGGTAGTCTTATATAAGCCAATGGGTCTCGGTAGAGGTTAATAAAAAAAAAACAACGATTCTCCAGTGGAATCAAGTTGGTTACTTATTCCTTATTCCCGATTCAAAAAGAAATAAGTAACCAGTTACTTATTCCCGATTTAATCATTTTCATATACATTTGGATACTTAACCCTTATTCTCATCCAGTGAACTATTTATTCCTTATTCCCAATTAAGTATGTAATTGGTTACCATTTAGTTATTACCGATGAAAGCTCTTCAGGGCACGCATTTGTGTTATTCTAACCCAGCTGGAGAAATGTGAGTGTTCGTTTGGCGCCAGCTGTATAAAGCTAGGCCTAAAATATAGAAAGATCACGGACTATGTGTAGGAAGAGATTATGATATTGGTAGGTATACATGTTTAGTAATTTGAGATAGGATTAATTAATTGTGTTAGGCGCTTGGATCGTGTCTTGTATTGCATCGCATGAAGTAATACTATTCGGATTCGCAAAGCTTACTAATGACTCAATGAAACGTGAAAACACAAAAAACCATACAAGTGTGAAATTGGAGATTTCTCTTGTTTGGTCATAATGTGCTTAGCGGAGAATTATTTGAAGTGTGTGTGTGTGTGTGTGTGTGTGTGATTTAGATTTTTAATGTAGCTTTAACAATTTTTCAGTCATATCGCTACGATGTCTGCAGTGTGACAGTTTATAGAGATGTCGTGCACTGGGGCATCATGCCGCAGACATGTAGCATGATGTCCCACCCAGTCACATTATCCTGACACCAGGCCAACCAGTCTTAACACTAACCTCTTAATGCTGAGTGCCAAGCGAGGCAGCTGTTAGTACCATTTTTGAAAGTCTTTGGTATGACTCGGCCGGGGTTCGAACCCGCGACCTCCCGCATCCGAGGCGGACGCTCTACCACTAGGCCACCGGAGCGGTAATTATTTGAAGTATTTACGAGTTTAGTAAGCGTTCATATGACATCGACTTTCGTCTTGAGGCCCTTGGAACTGGGAAACAAGCATATGGGTAGGGGTTTGAAAACACGCTCAGTTTCGATCAATTCTATCAACACTTATTACGAATTAAACCCGTACCTTGACAATTTTGATTTCAGCGTCTCATGGATAGTTTCTATTCAGGCATCTGTTCCACCAGAAGCAAAAGTTATAAAAAAAAAAAAAATTCGTCGAGCCGATTTCTAGAAAATAGGGCTACATAAAGGGGTGGGGTGCTGCACAGCACATGCCGCAAGAAGATTATATCTTACTTATACAGATGGGCCATTAAGGACACACGGTACTAATGGTATTGAAAAATGGGAACCAGCCTGGAAATGGGTGAACATTAAATAGAGTATATATGGGTTTGGGTGGCCAGGACTGGTTAAAAATGTAAGTTATGTTTTAGGAAAAAGAATCTTTTCAGAGCTTATCCTAGTTGTAAGTAAAAAAAAAAATAGAGACATTGTTTTGAATGATGGAATTCCAGTCCTTTAACAGTCCTGAGTTTGGAACACTCATTACTAAAATTAGCACCTGACTCTTTGGTGCGGAATTGAAAGCACATGTTTCAAACACATGCAGATCCAGAAAATGCCGCGGCTCATATCCTTTCCTCTGCACAGAAGCTGACATCCAGGTTTCATCTATACTGATAAATATAGGTTTGATCATGGGCACTCAGAAATTTTAAGTTATTGAATTTTTAATATCGTGGTGTTTGCATAGGTTACTATGAGAATTGAAGTAGTACCGTGAGTCCTTAAGTCTCCTCTTTAAAGAGTTTTGACATTTACCTTTTTTGACATTTTATCTCTAGGGGACATTGGTTCCAACTGTAGGAAAATTGTAATGAAAATTCATCGGCCCGATTTCTAGGAATCCGGAGATCAATATATGAAAGTTATAACAAAGTCCATTAGGAGATTACCTCTTCAGTCCATATCTGGTTCCTACAGTCCACTCCCAAAATGGTTTTGACATTGATCATTGTTAGATATCTTCTACGCAGCGATATATTTCACTACCAAATGCATTATTGACGGTGTTCGTCTAAAAAAAGCGGAAGACTAAGAAGGTCTTTACTAGGGGTGAAACGATTCGTCGATATATCGATGCATCGATACATTTGCTGAAACGACGCACATATCGATACAAGAGACGGAGAATCGATACAACACGATACTTGACATATGCATGTTGTTGTTGTTGTTGTGGGCTTTAACGCCATTTTTCAGCACAAGATAGGCTATACATGGTGGCCAGCATAAATGGTGGAGGAAGACCCCGAAAAAGCCCGGAAAGAACCACTGACCCACGAGAAGCTACTAGCAAGCTTTCTCACATACCAGCATATGCCGAACCCGAGACTCGAACCTACGCAGACAGAGGTGAGATGGCAGTGATCCGTAACGGTGAGAGCTTTAGACCACTCAGCTACTTGGGGCCCCCCGTATGCATGTTAGTTTAGTCTTTAGCAGTTATGAATAATTATTTTTAGCTACCTTGTTGTTCTGTCAAATTATAATCCATCTGAAAATGCATTTGCAGTCATAGGCACAGGCACTCATGTTTATTAGTAAAGACGAAAAAGACTATTGGAGAAAACGCATTCGCCGACTACAGGTTATCACGGTGACATGGTTCGTAATCTGCACCCCACCCCCCTTCCACGCTAATTATCTTAACCCAGAAGTATGTTCAGCATACACTAATCATTCCAAATGTGTTCCTCATGTATAATTAAGTACTTTACTCATCATTTAATAACCACTTTCGCGGAAAGTTTCTGCTTTGAATTGTATCTCCACTCCTTTGGTCGATTTGAAACCTATACTACCGGTGTGTTGCACGATAAAATATGTTAAATTGAATTCTCGTTTGTGGTTATTGCTTTTCCGGTCCAGGTTAAACAATAATCACCAATCAGAAATCAATGTAGCTTATGTAGCTTATTCTCTGCGTGACAAACGAGAAGTATTGGCAGAGTAAGAGAGAGAGACTTCGCGGGAAAGTCATTAGATATGTCAAGTACGTAAGCGGAGATGCTGTCATGGTGTGCCATTTCACGAATCGTGCAAAATTTGTACGAATTCGCGCGCTTGGAGAACAGTGAAACGCGAGAAGTCCCACATATAAAACTGTGCTCGGCGAAGTATACATTTTTATTTAACCGTTCTTGTCATGACATCTGTTTTTCGGATAGCAACTTTTCCACATCTGGGTTCTTCAGGCATGACATGAATGGTTTTGAAACTAAATTTGATTAGCACAACGTGCCCAGGAATAAGCATTATGGCGAAGTTTGAGCCATTCATGAAGAAAATTTTACAACTGCATGTTTAAAATACGGGCTACCTAGAAAACCCATAATGTCTGATTCCCGGCATGGTTCATTACGATTTCGTTCGGCAAATACTTGCTGATGATTGTGATAATGACAATAATTTTTAAAGTTATGAAGTATATCAGATTATTGGAGCTTTGAAAGCGTTAATGGAGATACCAGTGAGTGATTTTGAGCCGGCAATTGTGCTAAATACGAGTCAGATGTACATGCTCGATGGACAAAATATTGACGGCATAACCCTTTCAGTGGTATTTCGAAATTAAATGTACAAAGGGCAGAATACTGAGCCAAATTTAAATACAGACAATCTAAAAATATAATGCAATTTTCATGTTTTTAATTAAATAATTTCGCCCTGTGAATCATATGATAGAAAACTATATACATGTATCCAAATCAGGGTTAAGATAAATTGAATGAAATAAGGGTTAAAAAGAAATGAAATTATTAAGTAAAGATTTAACAAAGGAAGATTATGTAACTGAAAAATCCTATTTTGGAGCAGATGTATCCAAAAGATAATATCTGATCTCTGGAAAATTGTACATAACAGTCACAAAGATCAGTTTCCCAACATATTGAAGCTGACAAAGCTAGCAATGTATATGCCCCTTTAGAAAGAAGCAAAGAACAATATTGATGCAAAGAAAATGAGCAGAGTATGCTCAAAAAAAATGAATAGATTAATGCTTATACAACCAATGTGACATCTGTCAGAGATGTTGATTTCAGTAGAGCTATAAGAAAGTGGAGCAGGAAGAAAGAGAGACATATATTGAAGTTTAGATAAATATTGACCTATGCCCATTTTTTCCTCCCACTTCTCGTTTCTTTGATAAGGGGGGGGGGGTCCTACCTTAAGATAAAATCCTGTCATCATCTCTCCTTAAATTGTGCATTGGGAATAAATTTGTATTTTCTTTTTTTATGCAGAGATATTTAACCAGTGAATGAAGACAGTGATTGAATAAATGAAATTAGCATAGAACGAGCGATGGGGCAAATTTCAAATTGCTCAAGTTTATCACCATGTGGTAGTTTAAAAAAATTATAGAATAGGACTGGGTGTCAATAGTTTTCGTTCTTCACTAACAAATACAAGGACATGTGGCTGCAGCAGTATTTTGTATCTGCAGGAAGCAAAATGTTATAGATTTTATTGGTATTCAACCATATGCCCATGCCCGAATTTGTTCCAGATGAGATTTTCTTTGTACGAGAAAATTGCATTATTTCTTCTGTTTTCAAGATAACATTGTAATATCTTCCAAGTGTAACTGAGACACGAAATTGGTACTAAGATGTTTTCAAATAATTTATGTTGTACAAAACAAAGGGAGTTGAAAGTTGGATAAAACTCATTGCAACCAACAGGTAGTCTGTTTGAAAGTATTGTTGTTATCTTCTCATCAACGAGAATTGCATATAAATATATGATAACTATATGTCTGTCATCTGCATACTGGATTTAGGACCAAAACGTCTAAATGAAATGGCGCCACCTACCTTCCAAAGATGGAAAAACCACCACGATCACATGTGTATCGATATGCATCGTATCGCAGGCAGCGTATCGTGAATCGTATCGATACGCGGAACAGGTGTATCGTTTCACCCCTAGTCTTTATGGATTCCAGCAGTATTGAAACCCGTTACAGTCTATGAACAGATTGCAGCCAGACTTTGCTATGCTTAAACCCTTACTTAGAGAATTCTGATATGAACCCCTGTTTTAAAGTACCAAGAGAGGGACCCGTCCAAAAAGTAGGAAACGATAGAAGAAAATTCGTTTAGACGATTTCAAGGAATTCGCGGCTAGATAAAAGAAGTCAGGTACAATAGATGCGATGAGAAGATTGTATCTTACGTATACAGTTGGGACTTCATATCCCCTCTTTAAAGAGTTTTGAAAATAGACCTTCTTTAATATTTTGTCTCTATGGGATACAGATCACCCACGAAGGAACGTCGATAGTACGCAACGAAACAAGGGGCGTCTGAAGGGTACAGGGTATGAAAAAAAAAAAAAAATTTTAATAGATTGTATCAAAAGTTTGTACCAATTGAAATTCTATTTAGAGGATTTTGATGTCAACGCCTCTTGCATAATATCTAGTTAAGAACAGGAAAAAAGTAGAAGACAATAATTCGTCGAGCCAACTTTCGAGAAATTCGAGGCTAGATAGAGCAAATCGAGCACAACACATGCCGTAAGATTGTATCTTAAGTTTACATTCTGGACAATTACGCCCACTCTTTTTAAAGTTTTTACATGGACCGTTCTTTGATATTATATCTCTTGGCGATAGCAGTAGGAAACGTTTGAAGAAAATTCGTCGAGGCAGTTTCAAGAAATTCCAGGCTAGATAAAAGAGGTCGAGTACAACTCATGCCGTAAGAAGATTATATCCCCTTTTCATTGAATTTTGACACGAATCATTGTTTAATATTTCATCTCTAGGGATAGAATCCACCTACGAAGGAAGTCCTGACGAATTTCTTCAAGAGGAATCAGCGAAATAAAGGGCGTGCTATGGATACCGTTTATGACAAACACGCAAATGTTAGTAGATTGGAACCCGTTCTAACTGCAGGAAAAGTTCGAAGAAAATTTGTCGAGTGGACTTCGAGAAATTCGCGACTTCAGAAAGGCGGTCGAGTACAACACATGCCGTAAGAAGATGATATCTTACATATACAGTTGGGCCATTACGTCCACTCAGAAGAGTTTTGACATCGATCCTTTTTTGTTATTTTATTTCTAGGGTATAGAGTCCATCCACCAAAAAAGTCCTGACGAATTTTATTGAGAGGTAACAAGGACATAAGAGGCGCCCTATGGGTACCGGGTATAAAAAAAAACAAAAACGCAAATCTTAAAAGATTTGTATCAACAGTTTCAACAAATCGAATTTCTACTTTGAGTGTTTTGATTTCAACGCTGCTTGGATATTACCTAATTAGCGTGCTCTTCGCCGAGCCAATTTCGAGAAATTCGCAGCTAGATATGAGGTCCTGTACAACACTTGGCGTAAGATTTTATATAATGTATACATTTTGGGGTCAATTTAGTTCCCCTTTTAGAGTTTTTACATGGACCCTTCTTTGACATGTCATCCCTAGAGGACAGAGTCCACCTTCGAAGAAGTCCTGACGAATTTCGTCGCGAGGAATCAGCGAGATAAGGGGCGCGCTAAACGTACCGGGTATTGAAAATCCACAAATGTTAATAGATTGTATCACTAGCTTAATAGATAGTATCACTAGCTTGTACTGATCGTACTCCAAGTTAGATGAGTTTGATTTCAGCGTCTCTTGGACAGTATATCATCGTACTCGAAGTTAAATGAGTTTGATTTCAGCGTCTCTTGGACAGTATATAATTAGGGACCCGATTTAACAGTAGGAATAGTCTCCAGAAAATTCGTGGAGCCGATTCGAGAATTCGCGACTAAATAAAGGAAGTCGAGCAAAGCATATGCCGTAAGAAGATGATATCATAAGTATACGGTAGAGCCATTACGTCCCCTCTTTATACAGTTTTGACATTGACACTTCTTTAAGATTTTATCACTAGGGGATAGAGTCCACCTACGAAGGAAGTCCTGACGAATTTCTTCGAGAGGCAAAAGCGAAATAATGGGGCACCCTTTGGGTTAGGGCTATCAAAAACAAGCAAATGTTAATAGATTGTATCAATAGTTTGTACTAGTTGTACTCCAACTTAGAGGATTTTGATTTCAAAATCTCTTAGACATTATCTAATTAGAGATTCCTTCTAACAGTAGGAAAAGTTCAAAAGAAATTAGTTTAACCGATTTCTAGAAATTCGCAGCCTTGAGAAAGGAGGTAGAGTATAACACATACCGTCTGAAGATGATATCTTACGTATACAGTTGAGCCGTTACGTCCCATCTTACGAGATGTGACATGGATCCTTCCTTAATATTTTATCTCCAGGGCATAGGTCTATCAACGATTGAAGTCTGAAGAATTGCGTCGAGAGGAAACAACGAAATAATTGGCGTCCATTGGGTACGGGGTATGAAACAACACGTAAATATTAATAAATTGTATCAATAGTTTGTACTAATTGCACTCCAACTTAGTGCATTTTGATTTCAACGGCTCTTGGACAGTATCTAATTAGATATCCATTCTAACGGTAGGAAAAGTTCGAAGGAAATTCGTCTAGCCTATTTCGAGAAATTCCCGGCTAGAGAAAGGAAGTCGAGTTCAGTGCATGGCGTCTGAAGATGATGTCTTATGTAAATAGTTGGGTCATTAAGTCCCCTCTTAAAAGCTTTGACATTGACCCTTCATTGATATTTTATCTCCAGGGATAGAGCCCATCCGCGAAGGAAGCCCTGACGAATTTCTTCGAGAGGAATCATCGAAATAAGGAGCGTCCTATGGGTACCGAGTATGAAACAAAGAAACGCTAATAGATTCGTATAAATAGATTTTTACTGAGTCTTTACTTGGAGGATTTTGATTCTAATGCCTCTTCGATATTATCTAAAATGGTTCCCGTTCTTCCAGTAGGAAACGTTTGAAGAAAATTCGTCGAACCGATTTCGAGAAATTCGCAGCTAGATGAAGGAGGATGAGAACAACACATGCCGTAAGAAAACTATATATTAAGTATACATTTGGACCATTACGTCCCCTCTTTAGAGTTTTGACACAGACACTTTCTTAAACTCCATCTCTAGGGGATAGAGTGCATACACTAAGATGTCCTGACCAATTTCGTCGAGAGGAGTCAGCGAAATACGGCGAGGGGGTGTTATGCGTACCAGGTATGAAAAATACGCAAATGTTCATAGATTGTATCACTAACTTTTATTGACTGTACTCCATCTTGGAGGAGTTTGATTTCAACATCTCTTATAGAGTATCTAACTATGGACCTGTTTTAAAAGTAGAAAAGTCTCAAAAAAGATCGTGAAGCCGATGTCGAGAAATTCGCGCTAGATGAAGGACAACACATGCAGTAAATAAATTATATTTTATGTATACATTTGGGCCATTACATCCCCTCTTGAGAGATTTGACACGGACCCTTCTTTGATATTTTTCTCTAGAGGATAAAGCACAACTACGAAGGAAGTCCTGACGAATTGAGTCGAGAAGAATCAGAGAAATAAAGTGCGCGCTATGGGTAACGGGAACGAAAAACACGCAAATGTTAATAGATTGTATCGCTAGCTTGTACTGACTGTACTCCATCTTAGAGAATTTTGATTTCAACGTCTCTTGGACAGTATCTAATTAGGGAACCATTTTAAAAGTAGGAAAAGTTTCAAGAAAATTGGTATGGCCGATTTTGAAAAATTCGCGGCTAAATAAAGGAAGTAAAGTAGAACACATGCCGTAAAAAGATGACATCTTACGTATACAGTTTGGCCATTACGTACCCTCGTTATACAGCTTTGGCATGGACCCTTCTATAAGAGGCATTGAAATCAAAATTCTCTAAGTAAGGGTTCCATGAGAACAAACTATTGATACAGTTGATTTACATTGCGCGTTTTTCATAGCCGGTACCCCTAAGGCGCCCCTTATTTCGCTGTTTACACCACAATGTCAGAAGTTGATGGTTTCTCCTGATTACATTTGCTTAAGGTACCGGTAGTATTTCACGCCTTGAACATATACAACTCAAACACCACGTACTCGGAACTCTTTTACCTGCGCTACCTTAGGCCAGTCAAATCAATCTTTGAAGCCTCATTTCCCCTGTAACCTTGAACCGTATCTACTATCATAGGAACAATACAAGCCGTCTCCAGACAACGGAACCGTGGGTTCTCAATTACTCTATTGTACAATTTACCAGTCACCCATCACAAATTCTGCATATGGACTCACATAATCTTTCGATACAGTTAGGTTTTAATAGGGACAATTTATGGACTCTGACCTGAACTCACTATAAAATTAAATCATGCCATCCTGGAATCTCAACAAAACTGCAATCTGTGACGTTTGCCCCTACCAATTGTCTAATTAGTAGGACTGAGGACACCGACTTCCCAAAATCAAGCAAGTGATCACTAAAATCCATGAAATCCTTAAAATGGAGAGCTATATTCAAATGACGGATACTCCAAAATTTATTACAATATCAAAGATGGGTCAAGTAAAAACTGTGTATTGTTGGGACTTATTAGCCCAAACGTATACGTAATATAATGTCTTACGTCGTGTGTTGTGCTCTACTAACTTTATCTAGCCAAGAATTTATCGAAATTGGCTCGACGTTTTTTTCTTCCACTTTTTCCTACTGTTATTTAGATAATATCCAAGAGGCGTTGTAATCAAAATCCTCTTAGTAGAGGTTCAGTTAGTGAACAATTTTGATACAATCTATAACATTTTAGTGTTGTTCATACCCGGTACCCATCGTTGTTACTTATCGACGTTATTCGTCAGGACTTCCTTCGTGGGTGGACTCTATCGTACAGAGATAAAATATCAGAGAAGGTCCATTGTCAGAACTCTTTAAAGAGCAAACATAGAGGCCCATCTATATACGTAAAGTATAATCTTCTGATCGCATGTGTTGTGCCTAATCTCTTCATCTAACCGCGAATTCGTCGAAATCGTCTCGACGATTTTTCTTCTAAGGTTTCCTACTGTTAGGATCGGTCACTCTGTACGGACTTTCAAACAGGGGTTGAAATCAAAATTATCTGAGTTAGGGTTCAAGCATCGCAAAGTGTGGCTGCAGTCTGTTAACTAGATATTGTCCAAGTGGCGTTGAAATCAATATCTTCTGGTTAGGGGTTCAATAATTACAATCCTTTCAATCGATCCAAATTGTGCGTCTTTTTCATAACCGGTACTCGTAGGTTGTCCCTTTTTTCGCTGATTCCACTCGATGAGATTCGTCAGGACTTCTTTCGTGGCTTGATACTATCCCCTAGAGATAAAATGTCAGAGAAAGGTCCATGTCAAAACTCGTTAAGAGAAGAGGTATTGGTCCACCTGTATAAGTAAGATATACTCTCACCTCCTCCCTTTATGTAGCCCCAATTTCTGGAAATCGGTTAAACGAATTTTTTTAATGACTTTGGCTTCTGTTGGAACGGATTCCTGAATAGAAACTGTCCATCAGACGTTGCAGTCAACATCGTTTAGTACGGGTTTAATTCGTACTAAGTATTCATAAATTTGATCCACACTGAGCGTGTTTCATAACCTACTCGTATGCTCGTTTACCCAGTTCCAAGGACATCAAGACAACAGTCGATGTCAACTGAAGGCTTCCTAAAGCCGTAGATACTTGAAATAACTCTTCTCTAAGCACATTATGAACACAAAAGAGAAATCTCCAATTTCACACTTGTATGTTTTTTTGTGGTTTCACGTTTACTTGAGTCATTAGTAAGCTTTTCGAATCCGAAAACTATTAGTTCGCGCCATGCACAGCAGGACGCGACCCAAAGACCTAACTCAACTAATTAATCGTATTTCAAATTACCAATTATGTATACCCACCAATATCCTAACACCTTCCTACACATAGTCCGGGATTTGTCTCCAGTCAGCTTTATATATAGCTGGCACCAAAGAACACTCGTATTTCTCTAACTGGGTTAGAACAATGCATGCCCTGAAGGGCTTTTAATTTTCAATAAGTAAGTTATAACCAATCACTTATTGAACTGTGAATAAAGAATGAATAGCCAAATGGATTTTAATAAGGAATAAGTAACCACATGTATGTAGAAAAAGTTGAATCGGGAGCAGCAGAGAGGCGGGACCCTACAACTTTTTGAAGGGTCCGTTCGCGAAAATAAATGTTCCTACAAAGGCTGAAAAAATAAGGTTCATAACGCTAAACCAAAGGCTCTAACCGATCGAGAGTTCCTCTAATTGGGTTAGCTCGTTTTTGTTACTTCGTCGTTGACGTGTATTTTTTCAGGCTTTTAGGCGTGTTTGTCCAGCCGTACCCTCAATTTTTGTCAGTTCAGCCTCTCTGCTGCTATAGTGTCAACCAAAAATTTTATTGAGACTTATAGATACCTCGACCTAGGATCATGTGCTTGTGCTTTTGAAAAGAAATTTTTGAACTTAATCATGTCCATATCCTCTGAACACCAGGTTTGATGAATATTTCGTAACGTATGTGTATCGACTCCATTAAACACAACTAAAATATTACAGTTATCTCTGATCACTTTAGGTATTTGTGTATAGCTCTGGGTAACATAAATCACGTCAGTATTTTTATGTCTACCTCGAGAAAATATCCGAGCTGGATTTGATTGTTTGTCCAGCATGACATCATCGTATACTACGAGGTTATTAATACGTCCATCCAGATCATCCACAGACGGTGCTTCATCAATATCAGTAATAAAATTAATAATATCATCACCGTCCTCGTCCAGTAATTTTGCATTTTCATTTAAATCCTTAAGTACTTCATAACATCGTTGATCATCTACAGATGGCGCTACCAAATACAACTTATCCCACTTGAGCCATCTCATTATCAAATTAAGTAACAATTGCGTCTTACCACTTCCAGACGGACCAATTATTATCATTCTGATAGAATTCGGTAGCGCTGGATGATGCTTAACTGGCTCCCGCGCTCGTGTCGCTGAAAAGTCAATTATATCCATATAATAAATAATATGAGTTTATATTGTGTTCGATGCAGGACATCCACCCCAACCAGTGGATTAACAACAATAATAACAAAAAATAACAAGCGTGCACTGACAGGTAAATGTGAAAAATGTGGTACAAAAAAAATACAAATTTATCTCAAGCACAAAGACAGGTGGCGATATTGCTACTTCGTTGGGAAAATTACCAGTAACTCCATGGGCCAAATATCCAGGAGAAAAAACATTTGCCCGGATATAATTATTGTGGTCCTGGAACCCGACTTCATATCCGGCTTGATGAACGAGACGAACCAAGACCTGGAGAGTATCCAATAAACGCAATTGATCAAGCTTGTCACGTTCATGATGTTGAGTATAAAAGTAAAGATTTACAGCAACGATACATTGCAGATGTGAAATTGATTCACGCGTTAAATTCTATAAAAAAAAATAAATTTCTCAGAGAAAAACTCGCTAGTTTTCTGGTAAAATCTGCAATGAAGAGTAAACTAGTCCTAGGGGCTGGTAATTAATAATAGGTAATTATCATAATGGAATCGATTTATTATAGCCCAAGAGGATATTGGAGGGGTAGAGCAGCGCTTGGTAAACTTGCTGAAGCAGCAAAAGTCACACGTGTTGTCGCTGCAAATTGGCTAGTACGACAGGCAATATGGCAAATTTATCTATCACCACCAAAAAGAATTCAGTATGCACATTTTGTTGTAAGCGCTCCCAATGAAGTTCATCAAGCAGATATTTTATTTTTACCACATGATACCATTAAACACGTGGACGTCAATCACGCACATATAAATAAGCATTAACCGTCGTTGACGTTGCAAGTAGATATAAAGAAGCAGAGCCGCTATCAACAAAAACAGCAACTGAAGATGCATCTGCCTTTGAACTAATTTATCAACGAGGACCTTTGCGATAGCCACAGCTGCTACAGGTTGATCCTGGTAAAGAATTTCTTGGTGTAGTATCATCGTTGATGAAAAAGCATAGCGTTAAGATCAGACGAGGATAAACCACAATTCATCGTGATCAGGCAATCGTTGAACGATTTAATCGAACACTTGCTGCGCGGTTATTTGAATATCAGTATGCGAAGGAAATAATTCAGGCAGATACGAGATCTCGTGAATGAGTTGCAAGATTACCAAGTGTGATAACTGCGTTAGATAATGAAATTACTCGTTCAACTGCCGTGAAACCCATCATCGTGATTACAAAAAAAAATATACATGTACAACGACGCGATTCTATCTCTCAACCAGTACTGGGTAATGTGATTGTAAGATATTTATATGAACCTGGTGAACTTGAAGGTGGTAAAAAAAGAGCAACTGATTATATCTGGAGTGTGACCACACATAAAATTTCCAGCGTGGCTAGATCCACGGGTAGACCTGCAATCTACAGACTAGATTCAAATGCTCCTCAGCGTGGATTTGTACGCGAACAATTGCAAGTAATTCCTGAAGACACACAATTGCCACCGCGTTTTCTTTTGTAAGCTGGCACCTCTGCGTCGATTACACTCAAGACAGGTCAGCATCACATTTTCGCGTGTGTGACCGAGAACACTATTAATTCTATCAACGTTAAATTGTCTTGGATTATTACTCGAATACTGCCACAACATATTACAATTAGAACCCGCACAATGATTATTCTGTCGTTGTTTCAGTATCATGATAAATTCAACATCAATATCAAATTCGCGATTATTTTTTTTTTGGTCACATTGCTTATAACCAGATAATTTTTTTCTTTACTACATCATCGTTGATTTCCTGAGTTTGATTATTATTTTCTGTTAACTCTACGACAACCCTGTGCAGTTGAAATATTCTTCTGACTCGAGATACTGCGAGATAAACTAAATTTGACCACTCGATTCTATCATCGATAATCCAGATATTTGTATCAGAAATAGTCAATCCTTGTGACGAATGGATCGTTATAGCGTATCCTAATTTCCACGGTGATTTGTCCATCGTTAACGCGTTCTCAACAACATCAACGGGAACTAAAACAATATCATTTAGTACAAGAGTTTGTTTCTCCCCCCCCCCCATATCAACTTCAATATTCTGTATTAGCAGGGTGATAACACAATGGTACAGGTATATTTGAAGACTTTTCTTTATGTAACAGAAATAATTTCTCTTGCAGTGTATCACTAACTATTTTTCTACTCGCAACTATTAAATCATTTGGTTTCCATAAATTCCAAAAATCATTTATAGGAGTTTATGAAATTACTTCACGCATTATTTCACACTGTATTATATCTGGCTGTAGTCTGATTAATTTTTTAAACTCTTTCAGTAATTCATCAATGGATCTATGATCATCAGTTATCTCCTCATAATGATCCACAAACGTTTTTAACCAATCATGTAAAGACTGTCCAACAAAAGGTGGCGGTTGACCATGATCACCACACATTATCACAGCAGTATTTTTCAATAACAGCCAATCAAGAAACATTTTTATTACTTCCAGCGATACTGTACAAATTTCATCCCAAATAATAATTCTCGGAATGTATTTTTCACCGATCCGTGATGGAGTGCATGCGTCTCCGCACCATCTGAAGAAACTATGATAGGTTTGAGATTTTACTCCCCGTTCATTCATTTCTCTGGCGAGTCAATGTGTGGGTGTCAGCACAATCATGTCTAAATTATGAAATAATTCAATCGCACGTGTTGTTTTACCAGAACCTCCAGGTCCGTTTACATGAACGGTTTTATATCTGGATAAAGGATCAAACACAGATGGAGCAGTCGATGCTGGTAATTGATCATTATTCCTGTAATATGTCTCCCCGATTTCAACGTCTGCGGATTTAGTATAATCAAAAATATCCTCGCGCTTTATTCTCCATGATTCCCATTCACCAGTGCCGAGTAACGGATTTAGTAAATCCTTATATTTTCTATCAATTTAAAATGAATCCGTGGCAACCCTGACCGCAAGAAGAGGAAATCTATTTACCATCGATAATAAATTTATCGAAACGTATGCGAGCATGGAAGATCTTAAATGAGTAAATTGCGGTGATTCATCCTCAGTATAACTCACAATTGCACCTAATTTAGTTCCGTCTGATAAATAGGCATTATGCTGGCTTATAAATGTGTTTCTCTCCGTTGCATCAGCAACTATAAAATCTAGTTCGGCATCATCCATAATTAATCTAGTACACGTTCATTTATGATCACATGAACTACCCTGAGTAAACTTTCCGATTATTTTTCTACCGAGATTTTTTGCAACTTTCTCATTATTTTCTTTTCTGCATTTAGATACTTTACTGATAGTTTTAGCAATATCATCTTCAACGAGGTCAGGAAATTTCTCCCTGACATCTTGTTCTGTATCAAACTTATCTGGCTCCGGCAACCAAATTTGTTTCTCGCGCGAGAATCATTCATTGTAGCATCGACAATATTACTGATTCTGAATGTTTACCACACATGAGCCGCACCATCGTCGCGAAATTCTTTTTTGGCTTCATGGATACGATCGGTTATATCTTTATTCGTTAAAGCCAGATCTTGCATTGAAAAATTAAATTTAGGTTTTGACAATCTGTCAAGATCAAATCTAGCTCTAGAAGGTTCAATTACGGTTAATCTCTCAAATTCCTCCATGCAATAATTAAGGCAAATATATGTTTAATTAGATTTTAATTATATATATTATGATACAAGCAAACAATAAATGCCCGTGATCAACGATAGGATTTTCATTTTCTTGTAATAAATCCTGCATAAATGAATTATGTGGTTACCACATGCAAAGCTTTCGGCGTGGAAGTCTACGACCGTAACCGTGTTTACGATGCGGTGTTGGTGTACGAGGAGAAACTCGCTTGTGTGTGCAATGTGGTGGTAAAATGTACAGAGAGTTAAAACAATGTTATGATCAAAAAAATACCGATGAATTTCCTATAAAAACGCCGAAGACTATCTCGCCAGATTTTCAAAATAATCATTTAAACAAATAATATTATTATAAATGGAGCAGAACGAATCTGTGAAACACGCCATCATCCAGAATTATGAAGCGTCTCGTGTTGGTATCATCAGGAATTGTCGACGGAAAACGCCAGTTGGTTATGTTAATAATAATGGATATCTTATACTTAATACAAAGGGAAATAAACATTATTGTTCCCATAGATTTGTGTTCGAGTGTTTTCATGGACTGATTGAAAATGGACTTGTAATTAATCATAATGATCAAAATAAACAAAATAATTCTTTATGTAATCTTGAAGTTGTTACACAAAGTCAGAATTCTAAGATAGGAAATACTGGTATGCATCTTAAGACTCCGAGGTCGGTTATATCCACAAATAGAGACAGGTGAAGAAATTATATTCCCATCCATCAATTCAGGTGCTAAATACTTTGACATTGTATGCCTTCAATAGGTTTTGTTGCAAACAATTCAAGAAGATCGGCATTTTCAAAGAAACTTGAACAAAAAATCAAATTTCAGTATACACAATGAAAGGAGATAACTCCGTCAAGCATTTGGTTTCTTC
>JAECUM010051648.1:0-29161 GCA_016617855.1 Megalonaias nervosa | reverse complement strand
ACAATAATATTCTTAAATGCAGTGACATGAAGTATAAAGAAAATAATGGATCAGCAGTTATTTTCACTTCAGTTTAGAAATAAAGAATCAGTACCTTTACATGATTAAAAAAAAAAAAAAAAATTAAAACGTCACGAAAAGTATTTTATATTGCTATAGCCCTGAGCGAGAACAAATTGTTAATAAAGACAATAACAAATACATGTAAAAATATTTATAATATCATGCATATGTTATTGTTGCCATCCTCGTTGATGTGTATGGCACACTGATCGTCCATTATTTACTTCACAATGAGGCCGTCTATACTTCGAACGTAATGACTGGGTCCGCCTTTGACTTGATATACAGCACTGGGGATGAATCCAGTAACATTTGTCTCCCTTTTGTCATATCCATCCGATGTAAATACCAAATGCGGCATAATTTGTCGTCTGTTTCAACAAGATAGTACTCTTTCCCATGTTTTCCTGTGGTTTTGGATATGTTTCATTTGATTTACATAATGTTTGTGGTGGATTTGGGCAGGTTTTGGGCAATTTTGGGTGGTTTGGGGCAGGTTTTGGGTGGTTTTAGGTAGGTTTTGGGTGGTTTTGGGTGAATCGTGCGGCCCTTCTGTCAACCAGACCAGAGGCCCCCACCCCCACCCCCGTGGCTATGCCCAATAACGTCACGGCGATGATCGCTATATAATGGAAAGAATTTTTTCGTCCTGCATAAATGTTGGACATATTTCATCTTGTGATACAGGCAACAAAAACCCAAATATTTTGACTGGTATCTTCGTTATTCGTTAAAACGCAATCTTTTTGTACCATGCTATAAAATCAATTGCGTAGTAAACAACACTTAAGTGGGAGTGAGGCAGAATTTCTTCCTACTACACCATTGCTTCAGAATATATTCGGGATTAACGTAAGAAATGAAAATATCATCTATTTATTTTCCTCGTATTTTATTATTTTAAATTAACAATACCTTTTTCTACTATTGTACAAGTCAATGTCATTTGGGATTACGAGTTTTAACTTATGCATATACGAGTATTCTAAGTATAAATTTGCATGCGGGCCATATGTTAAATATGTTCTCCTGTTTAAATACATTATTATTATTATTATTATTATTATTATTATTATTATTATTAACTTACCATGGCATCATACTGCAGCTTTTTCATGAAGTACGCAGATGCGAAGCCCCTGTACTTAAAGAACCAGAGGGTCCCAGTAAACCGATCTCCTGCGTCAAGGAGGATCACATTTTGATGTGTTTCGCGAATTTCTTTAACTTTTGTCGCCTCCCGTGCAATGCCACCGAAACACTCTCCCTTCTCGGCCTGTTCCTCTGTACAGTCGCTAGAATACTTGTTGATCTGTTCAAAATGAGCATGAAAATCGTTTGTATGAAGTATAGTCAGATTAAAACAGCTTACGGCCAGTAGACCGATGAAAGAGACAAAGAAAAACAAGTAAATCTTTAAAACGTCCATGATTTACTGGTCTTCGCCAAGATACACTGTGGGAACAGTATCTAGTACAAGAATGCTTCACTACAGCCCATAAAGCACGTAAATCTTAAACGTGCCCCTGTTTACGCTCTGATACCTTAACGTGACCTTTGACCAGCGGGCAGACCTGAATCCTGTATATAATAAGCATCTGGATGTGAACAGTACCGCTCAATCTCATTAGTGCACCAACAATGTCTCCTCTGCTCTGTTAGGCGAGGTTTAATCAGATACGGTAAATAGCTATCCCAGAAATCAGTGTCACTGTCGCAGTTTAGGTCTCTGTTTTAAATCATGTCTGCTATTTTTCTTTCGTTCTTGCTGTTTTCATTTCAGTCAACGTTTCATTTTACAGAACCTGTGGGATTGGACTCGTGGGTGTTGGACTCATACAACTATGCAAAATATGCAGTTAAAGTTTCAATTTTGTTATCGACAAATGTTTTATATTGAATAATTTCATACTTTTGACGATGGTGACACACACACCCATTCAAAATATGATTATGTGTCAAAACCAACACTAACATCACACACACAGAGGTTTCTCCTTACAGTCGCAATGTGGTTATTTGATCTCAGTTTCGTTTATAATTTTCAATTTCTTTATTTTAAAACATTTCATTCATTTAATATTGTTGTGGTCGAACAACTAGTAAGCATTAGGTGTCATCTGTATTTACTTATTGTAGGTTTTCGTACATATCAACAAGTTTTACTGTATCTAATTTTAACTGGCCGTCACTACTAGATTCCAACGTGAAATTATATATATATATATATTCCCATCCCATGTTGTTTTCTTAATCAAGTCCGTTCCGCACCAATAGATAACCAGACCATAACTGTATATTTTGAATGGTTGGTTGTGGGATTCAATACGTGTACCTTTAAACCACAACCAAACCGGTTATAATGCACTTTTATCTCAGTACATGTCAGAGGACATTTTCAGCTCAACATCAATAAAACTAGAAAGCGTTGTATTCATATGTCAGGGGCTGATGGTGGGATGATGTGAGTGATATCACACTCCTTATTGTGCTTTAATCATCGTTACTTAGGAGATGATCGACCACGGTGCTATTGCTCGGATCGAGTAAATAATGCTATAAAATGTGAAATTAATGGATGAATAAGAGAGATCTGAGCCGAGATATAGAATAGAACAACAGAATCCCATTTATATAAAATATAACAATTCAATCAATTATATAAACAAAATGAAATTGAACATGACATTTGAATGATTCACTTTTTCTTAGAATTAGAGTTTACAAAAAATGTATGCAAATTTCAATTAGCCGTTCATTTATACTGATAGAAAAAAGAATTCATCAAATAATGGAGTGACTCTTCGAACTCAAATTGTCGGCATCTCAGCTTCACTTGGTGCCTCCGTTCCTATCCAAAGCACTGTTGGCGATAGAGGTGGGCATTATATAAATGCATTTATGGTAAATCTCCCTAACATCACCCCCACCCCATCTCTCTCTCTCTCTCTCTCTCTCTCTCTCTCTCTCTCTCTCTCTCTCTCTCTCTCTCTCTTTCTCTTCTTCTTCTTCTTCTTCTTCTTCTTCTTCGGGTCGCTAACCGTCTTGGTTGTAGACTGTGATGTAGTAGTACAGTATGGAGCAAGTTTTTCTTCAAAAATAAAAATATAACACCCAACCTAAATACGTGTCAGGTTTTCCTCTCTGGGCTAGAACAATATTCCCACTCTCTATTACGTCAGATAACGTCTATCGAAAATCAACAGAAATAAGCTATGGTCATTTCGCCATCTAATACACACTCACAAAACTTTTAACGTGAATATATGTCTTTTCTAGCCCTCCTAGGTAAACCAACACACCCCACTTTCATATTGACCACGACAGAATATACTGCGAAATCATCTCTACAAACTTATGCACCATTAGATCAGGTTTCCATGTTTCCACGCAGGGGTATATATGAGAGAAAATATTAAGATTGTTGGTATTACTCTTTCAATCTTATCCATTTGTGCGTTTTTCCTATTATTAGAATCTCGTCCGGCCATTAATCGCCAAGATATACACCACCTGAATCAAATGTGAAAAGAGAAGATAAAGAAATTCTATTAGATTATTGACGATACACAAGTGTAAGGCAGTCATTCCAGGGCAGGAGGTGCTAACTTTTTCGTACCAATGGTACACAGGGTAGTCGCCGTATAATGTACACCAGTTTACTTTTGTATGAACAAACTATCGGATTTTAGTTCATAAGTAGTGTTTCATTATACAATTTTGAAATGTTCAAATTATCTAGTCCATATGAGAATGACAACATTCAAATTTCACTTTGTTTTAGAGTTCACTTGCTTGCTTTTTGTCTAGCCATTTCATTCTATCCATTTATCATCATTTATTTGATCAAACTGAGGCAACTGCTAGCATTGAGAAAATTTAACAATCATCTCACGCCCGAAATTTAAGTAGGTACCGAATATTCCGTGCTAATGCTCGCCGCAATATTAAAGAATATAAGGGATCGTCATGGAGAGAGTGTTTGTACTTTAAGCTGTCTTTCATCTATAAAGAATGTATGGGACACGATCCGGAAAATAAATGGCAAAGGAAGAATAGCTCTTTCCCACATCTAAAATTAAACAACAAAAAATTAAAATCCAAAAATGATATAGCCAATGTACTTGCTAATACTTTTTTCTAAAAATTTATCATCATCGAATGCAGTGGCGTAACTATCTCATCTAGGCACCACAGCAAACTATTTGTACCGACCCCCCCCCCCACCTCCCTTGCTGTCACTTTAGACCTGACCTCGTTGGACCAGGCCCCCAAGACGGCCGGGCCCCACAGCACGACTGTACCGGCTACCACGGTAGTTACGTCACTGATCGAAAGATTCAGCAGATTTTGGAAGAATGAAACGTCAAGAAGAGAAGATACACTTAAAATGTAAATCAGCTAATTCAGAATGTTATAACAAATTACATAATTGTTTATCGAAGTCAATCATTAGATAATAACCAGTATAACCCTTTATTCACACCATCCCCCGCTGATCGTGAACCTTCATATATTTTCATCATATCTTCGTTGTTTCTGTAATAGTATTGCCAGCTGGTAATAAACCTTTTTGATATACCATTTTATCAGATAACCTTTGCTGACGCGCAATATAGCTTACAGTGCTGGTGCGCCGGACAATCTACAATCAATCCATCATTCAATCAATCAAAAACAATATTTAGTGGGGACAGGGGCACTGGTGGATAGTTGTTCTATCATTGAATGTATCGGAAATAAGGCATTTTAGACACTGAGTGAGATCATAAATAAAAAATAGAAACAAAACAGATCCGCAAACGGAGCCTTGTGAGACCGCATTTTGCTACTTCTAATTATTACAAGTGTTTATTTAATACTGAAACTCTCACTCTAATGTATTGGGAAAGACTAAGACCATGAGTGTGTAAGAGTCCAATGTGTTAGGAAAGACGAGAACCAACAGTGTGTAAGAGTTAACGTGCATACGCTACTAACTCCTTCAAAAGAATCTCATGATAAACTGTTTTAAATCTATAAATTATGCCGAATGTTTTTCCTGTGAAAACAGCCTAGAGCCACCCATGTACTAGTTTCGGCAAGGTAACCAATCACATCAATGGAGATGCTTATATTCACTGAGATAGCCAAATTGGTGGGTTGCAATGTGCTTCTCCATTTTTCAAATGATGTGCCGGATAGAAAATAGGTCAATAGTTTGATGGGTCATTCCTTTGTCCGCTTTTATGAAATAGGAGAAACTTTGGCTTGCTTCAAGGCATGATGGAATGCACCAGTTTCTGAACAAATGTTTGAAGAGATGAGTGAGAGAGTGGGCTATAAAGTGTGCAGAAAGCTTTCATACTTTGGCAATGATCCCATCGAGCCCACTAGCTTTAATTGTATCAAGACTTAGAAACTTTGGTCGTGTGGGTTGAAATAACAATTTCACTCAGGCTATTGCTGACGGATATGAAACATACAAATTCTTCCTATTTGGGGCTTTGTGTTCGTTATGAACATTTTCATAATTGACTGTAAGTTCTTGATCGATATGCGAAAGAATTCGATACGATGACGTCCTTGAAATCCTTTTAAATAAGTTATGTAGTCTTTATACCGGAAAATAAATTAGAAAAATATTTTCCATTAATTTCTCTTATGAAAGGTTTTATCTTATTTCGAAATGTTTTAAAATTCTACCAATTTTTCTGTATGTGGTAGAAGTTGCACATTTTACTAGCCATTTTTTATATAATCGGTGTACCATTCTGGTTGAGCGTGTCGCTTAACTCTTCTGGATCTTAGTGGAGTTTGCTTATTAAGTAAGGATAAACAAAAACTGTCAAACCAAACTTCAACGCAAAACGAATGACAAAAATCTTGTGTTATTCAAGGGTGAACATATTTTAGAAAGTAATAAATCTGTGTCTAATTATTTGTATGAGTGTTTTGTACTTGCTACTCTTTGATACATGCCAACTTTAGAGAGAAGAAGGTGTCATTAATTCAATCGGAAACACGATTAATAATCATAAATTATTTTATACACAAGCTCCCCTGTGCATTTGCTTATTCTGTTGAAATCTATAATGCCTCTTCTTTATTATAAATGTACGATTGTGATAATAAACGAAAAGAAAAACCACAATGGACTCTGGATAAACACTAATGAAAAACTATTTAGAAATTCATTTATGTAAAATCTGCCTGTCATTAGAATTGAAAAGAGTTCTTAGATGCGATGAAAGGTTAATACGTTTTTCTCTCTATCAAAATAAGTATCGTACAGTTTTTATTATTCGTCAAAGGAGACTGCCTTGAGTTCAAAGCTATGCGTTAAAATCGGTGAAGTGAGTAGAAGTTCTAAAAATAGTTGTACATCACTCTATTCTTATATTTGAGTGGCCATCTGTTTGAGAATATTATTGATATTTGCCTTCTCTCTCTCTCTCTCTCTCTCTCTCTCTCTCTCTCTCTCTCTCTCTCTCTGCGGGTCCCGAGTTTTAGGATAGGCCCGATGCGTCCTCGCTAAATCTTGTAAGAAGTGGTTGAGTGGAAGCAACCTGTTGGCCGTGGGTTGCGACCAGTGTCGAGGTAGAAAAGGATCGGGATTGTTGAGGAAACTGGAGACTCAAAAGTGGCACCCGATGAGACACACGACTTTGGCCTCTACTTCTTCCTACACGAATGGACGAGATGGGCTCAGTCTCGACAAATCGTCTTGTCATGTCGAGCCGACGTCTTCCTAATTTGCTTTTCTCACTTTCTCTTTAACGCTTCTTTCCTAATATCTCTCTTGATGCCATCATTGTCCCTACTGTTTACTACTTTGTTTTCCCTCTTGTCTCTCTCAGAAGACTTCCTAGAGGCTGTGACTTAACGGATCAATCTGGAGGTACCTTTACCTGCTTCACATACCTTTTTTGTATACCTTCCACTTGAGAAGTTTGGATTCCATGGTGGGTGAATGATCAAACGAAATATTTTAAACAACATGAGATATAAAGAACAAACTCGTTCCCAGAATTAGACGATGAACTATGCGGCGTGGATTCATTCCCGCGTTTCATGGTCAACAGAGGTGATAAAACCGCTTGCAGCACAATCGCCATTTAAATTCAAAAAGACTATACCTGGTCTTGTCAGCACATCTAACAGCGTGAAAGAATTAAAATCGGGTCTATAGCTTGTCGAACGTGCGAGAAGAGTACAGACAGAAAATATCAAAAAAATTCAAACGCTCCATGATCTTCCAGTAACGTGTTTCGCTCACTCCTCACTTAACTCATCCAATGGTGTGTGATTCTCTGTTGCGACTTGGCAGGAGTCAGTGACACAGAAATCATTGAAGGAATGAAGAACCAAGGTAAAAATGCCATACTTACCTGAAACACACCAACACTTCTCAAGGTAAAGTTGGATTTTTGCAGACCAGTGTAGAGGTATACATACCAAATCCACTTTCATGTTTCAAGTGTCAGACATCCAGTCATCATGAAGACAGATGCTCGAAAAGCCCTGTGTGTTGCTGATGTGGCGACTCTTCCTATCAGGAACCCGAATGTAAGGCAACACAATATTGTGTAAACTGTAGCAAAGATCATGCCCACTCTAAGGACTGCGAAACGTGGAAACTATAGAACGAATTCAAAGAATGGAATACGCCTCAAATATCTCATCTTCAATTGCACGAAAGGTGGTGAATCTCGAACCTCCCTACATGCCCAACCTTCTCAACTATAGTAAATGCCAATCTAAAGATAACACCACCACCCCTCACCAACACTGCGGGTTCTGGATTGTAGAATAGGCAAGATGCATGTCTTAAGACGCGACTGAATGGAGGAAACCTGTTGGCCGTGGGTTTCGACCCGTGTCGAAGGAGAAAAGGATCCTGGTAGTTGAGTACACGGGAGACCCATAAACGGCTCTCCAATGCAACACACTTTTTACTAGACGGGCGATCTGGATTGGCCCTGTCTCGACAAATCTTCTGGGCACGTCGACTCCATGGGGTCTTTTTAACTTTCTTTTCTCACTTTCTCTTAACTTGTTTCCTTTCTATCTGTCTTCATACCACCGTTGCCCCTACAGTTTACTACTTAGTTTTCTTTATCAAAAGACTTCCTTGAAGATAGTGGCTTAAGGTGTCAATTGGTAGGTATCTTTACCTGTTGAGTATACCACCAATGTATCCATGGCATTTTAAAAGTGTCCCCTTGTTGTACTCTGTGGTAGATGGGTGAACATGGGAAATGAATATAAAACAAAACATAATGGAAAATAAAATAAAATGTCAGCTTAAGGGAACCAAACCTCTATATGTCTCTGATGATAAACGATGTGGAGTGGAGTCATTCTCACGTTTCATGGTTATCCAGCCTAAAGGCTCGTTAAGACCGCTTGCTGCACTATCATCATTTATAGTCGAAAAGACTATATTTGGTCTAGTCCGCACACCAAAAGGTGTTAAGAAATAATAATCAGTTTGCTTGCTTGAGGAGCGTGAGCGGAAAGGACACTGAAAATATCCAGAAAATTAAGACTTTCTTTGACATTCAGGTGACCTATTTTGCTCATCCTACACTGAATTCAGCCAGGGAAGTGATTCATTGTCGCGACTTCACAGGAGTCAGTTACGATGAAATCATTGAACGCATGAAGAGACAATGTATCACTACCATTCGACGAATCCGTATCAAAGGACTGTGAAACCTGGAAGCAGGAGAAGGAAATACAAAGGGTGATATCACCTTCCAATATCACCTTCCCAGAGGCCAGAAAGATTGTTCAATCTAGAACCTCCCTACCTGGTCCAACCTTCCCATATGTAGTGATGATCAGTCCGAAAACAACTAAGGACGCACATACCCAAACAAACCTACCTGATTCAGCAACAAGTTCAAACACTCCTCATTATAACCCTAATAAAACCACGATATCCACGCAGACAACATTCAATAACGCACCAACACCGAAGTCACCAAACAACAGAGAAACCAACAATCAAATAGGCAACAAAGGGATTTGATGACGAAATAAACCTGTATAATATGTTTGGCGACCTCAAGGACATGTATCCAGAGGAAACTGCTCCATGTGCTCAAGGTAGATCCAGACTTATAAACAAAACATTGTTATGTGCATTTATATTTTGTAACTCCTGGTATATGGTTTTGTATCATTTATGTACTTTTATTCATTTTTTTCCGATAATTATTTCCCGCCGATAGATACATTCCTTCCTTTACATACAGTATTCATTAGATTGCCACATATAGGCTGGCTCTATAGCCCATAAAATAATTGTTGCAAGTTCCGATATGCTAGATGTATGTTAGATCCAGACCATAAAACATAATCATTTAAAAACACCAAAGGCGGCAGCAAACTATGAAATATATGTCAGTCACTGATGGCTGTAGTATTCATTTTAAAACATTCATATACCAAGTCACAGCACTTTAAAAACAATATTTTCTGAGATAATGACCTCCACTCGAACTGTACCTCTGGAATGGGATTGGTCAGAACATAATCCAATATTACGGATACAATATATATTATTATTACGAGAATTATTGTCGATACGTCTTCCCCGTGTGCATTTTATTCAGATATCACCAAGTACCTGATAAATTAGTCTAATCACATTCGTAGGGGTTCGTTAAACTGAGAGATGTCTGTATGCATTGGACAACTTACTATTTCGCCTGAATTCGTAAGCTCTCATCTGCATAGCCTGGAAACATGGAACAATTTATGAGTGGCATTGTTTGCCTTAAAATTAGTGCACTTACGGAACTTAAGGTTTATCTCCCCTTTTTGGTCATTGTACCAAATATATTTGGCCACATCACTACAAATGAGCACAGCAAAAACTAAACCTTGTAATTCTAACTCATGTTAGCTTACCATACTTTAAATGCAGTTTCCAAAACTTCACCAAACACTGACCAGGTTAAAAATATTTCAAAGCTGTCGTAAAACAATCGGTATAAAATGTACAGGACTGCGCAAGCACGGATTTCTTCACACTGTAGTGCTCATATATTCAAGTCATAGTTTACGATGTTACAGGTAAGTTACTTTAACTCTGCAATTTCATGTTTAAAGGGTTAATTTAAACATTAATTTGAATGTTTAGGACTAAGTCAATTTTTGGAAACGACTGGAAACTAAGAACAATTAGATTTTTATTTACAGTGACAGGTGATTAAATATTTTACCTATTTGTAATTGCAAGGACTTAATCTAGGTACTACTATCAATTAGAATTGATTAAAATGCATAATTTATGTTGCGCTCATTTCAAGTCAATGACCAAATAGGGAAAATACGCCTTAACCAATGAGAAAAGAAAGAAATATGTTGACGTTGGATATTCAGGCGAAAATCAAATTTCAGGAAAGATGAAAGTCACATGAGCAACGTTTTAACTCTTCACAATGTACAAATAATGAATCTTCTCTACCCATAGTCAAGTCATTTGATAATTCCGTTCTTTTACACATATTTAAGTCTACTCATGTTATGTATTCATTAAGGTTCAGAAAAGAACTTCTGCAGCAATTGAAAATTTGATCATTATGTTATGTACATACGGCTAAGAATGTAATTCGCTATAAATATCATTGATTACTTGCTTCATCTATCAGTGTGTCATGTACACTTCCAGATGGGTCTCCTGAAAGGGACTATTTAAATATTTTTGAAGGTCTTTGACACAGTAAGCTCGATCGAAAACAAGTTAGCTTTAGATCCGCTAAAGATATGAATTTTCTATTAATGACATAATTGTAACGTGCATCTTAGCAAAGATTTTGTATTCAAAAGATGAAAGAATGGACATATTCAGGTCGAAAAAGTTACCGACATTTTCTCCACTTTAAGTCCAATTAAACTGCAGATGTATGTACACTAGATCGGGTGGCACTCAGAAAGACATTTACATTCCAGATGAGCAGAAGGTGTAGCCTTGAGAGCAACAGGGTTGAGCATTTATCTGTATCATGCACACGATTTGTGGTTGTATTATCTTCACTATCAGCGCTTGAAACCTACAGGCTGATTATATTTTGTATACATGTGGTTTAAAATCCATTGAAATTACTTTATTTCAGGTAATTAAATCTATTTACACGCTTCTGTTTTACAGGTAATATTATCTGTGACAAAGGTACCTGTCGAATTGCAAGGACTCTACATATGTATAACTTATTAACAAAGATATAAAAAAAACTGACTGGTTTCTGAATACATTCGCGCACAGTGGCAAATATAAATTTGAAATAGTATCATTACAGGCCTCTACATGTACAAACTGACCCTCATGCTAAAAGTTTACAAGTGACTTCACCGGAAATCTGTCAGATGTATTTATGTATGTTCCCTGTTTCCACTGCATATGTAAAGTATCGTTAGAGAAAAGAACAGGAAAATTTGTTTGAATGACTTTAGCTTTATTGGCAGATAAAACCTTGCACGCATTCTTTGGATCTCCTTGCTAGGGAGCCCAACTAATTTCCCTATTTTATATGAATACCATATGGTTAATTAGTGCGTGTCCATTTGATTTTCGATTCAAATATTTCGTTTATTTGTACGGAAACTGGAATATCCCCAGCTTAGTGGACTCTAGAAGGCGTATAAGGTGACCCCACCTCCTCCCCTGCCTGAAACTTAAAAGGCTTTATATCTCTATGTGGTCCCCCAACCCCATCCCCATTTTGTACTATTTGAGTAAGTATTTCTTGAACAAATATAATAGAATTTGGAAAACATTGTTCTGCCTTGGGTTCAACGATTTTAGAAAGAGTGTATTAGTCTAGATTCTCATTGCCATGTTTCCATTTTTTTCTATCCCTCAAGCCTAAATGTTTTTGTTTTTTTTTTCAAACTCAGGTTTGTGCTTCCCTCAGGGGCTCCATTACTTCAACTTGCTGATTTACATACTTTTTAGGAAAATTAATAGTATTCGTTGCTGTGATTCTGTGAATATTACTACCTTTCCTGTATGCATATTATGTAATTCGTATGTTCTACATCCAACTTTCCAATAAATGAGTGAATATATTCTTTCATTGTTCGAATCAATATTATTTTATATGGGTTTTATCTCCCCCACCCCACTTCCATTTTAGGATTCATAGATCAATATTTAATTAGGAAGAAATTGTAAAAATGAGAATGTCACAAATCCCATTATATTACTACGTTTAAGATTAGGTGAAGAGCATTGTCGTTAGGCAACAATATAAAAACAATAGTATTTGACATATAGGCACGGATAGTTTTTATTGACTGGAGTCTAAGTCTGTGGTCTGGTGACAAACTTTATCCTTCCCTCGCTGGATGGGAAAACTGACCCAGAATGTCTCAGGTACTTCAAGAAAACATCGCTGTCCAGAGAATCTGAAAATAAATGCGATAAAAGAAAAGGGAAATTATGAAGACAGGACCTGAGAAAAATAAATTCTGTTTGTATAGCTACTATTTTTGTTCCGAGTATGAACACTTCTTGAAGGAACAGCTGAAACTATGACACTTAGGGCTGACCACATCAAAGTGGTAGTTACAAATATAACACTTAAGACTGACCACATCAAAGGAACAGATGGAACTATAACACTTAAGTTTGATCACATCAAAGGGACGCTTGAAACAGTAACACTTGGAGCTGATAACATCAATGGCTCAGTTAAAACTGTAATATTTGGGGCTGACCACATTAAAGTTATAACACTCCGGGCCAGCCACATGAACTGGACAGTTGAATCTTTCCAGTACCAGACATCACTATAACTGTCACACTGTAGACATCGTAGCGATATGACTCAAACTGTTAAAGCTACGCTAAAAATCGAAAAACACACATATAACACTTTGAGCTGACCAGATCAAGGGAACATTTGACACTATAAGACTTTGGGCTGATAACATCAAGGGGACACTTGAAGATATGACACTTTGTACTGACCACATCAATGGAATACTTCAAACTATACAACTTAGGGTTGACCACATCAATGGGACACTTGAAACTATAAAACTTTGCCCTGACCACATCAATGAAAAACTTGAAACTATACCACTTTGGGCTGACCACATCACTGGAACATTTGAAACTATAATACTTTGGGCTCACCACATCAATGGAACGCTTGAAACTATATCATTTTTCCTTACCACATGAAATGGGATTTTTGAAACGATAACACTTTGGGCTGACCGCATCAATGGAACACTTGAAACTATAACATTTCGGTTTACGACATGAAAGGAAGCAGCAGTAGAGCTGGACCCTACAACTTTGTAGAGACCTTATTTTTGAAAATTAAGGGTTCCCTGAAAAAAAAAGAAGTTTTTGTCTTAATAATGAAAACTTCTTTAATTGACCAAATTTTTTCACAATCTGGTCACGTGCGTATGTCCTTCAACAGCTCTACTGCTGCTATAAATTAAACAGCCATTATAAATATTATCAATAATGAGTATTGGAGAACCACACTCAGCTAAATTAGCTCTATTGCTGCTATGATTTTTATCCAAAAATTATATCAAGTCCGTTGCGATATCTTGACCTTGGATCGTGTAAATTTATCGTTACAAAACCAAAGGGAGCATCTTGTGCTTTTGAAAAGAAATTTTTAAATTTATTCATGTCCATGTCGCCTGAACACCAAGTATAATAAATATTTTGCAGCGTATGATTATCTACGCCATTAAATACAACTAAAATGTTACAGTTGTCTCTGATTACTTTTGGAATTTGTGTATATCTCTGTGTAACATAAATCACGTCTGTATTTTTATGTCTACCTCGTGAAAATATTCTAGCTGGATTTGATTGTTTGTCCAGCATAACATCATCATACACTACTAAATTATTAATGAATCCATGAGGGCCAGTGGTCCTGAGATCATCTACGGATGGCGCTTCATCAATATCAGTAATAAAATCTATGACATTATCTTCATGTAACGATTTTGCGTTTTCATTAAAATCTTTAAGTACTTCGTAACATCGCTGATCATCTACAGATGGCGCCACTAAATACAATTTATCCCACTTCAGCCATCGCATTATTAGATTAAGCAATAATTGCGTCTTTCCACTTCCAGATGGGCCTATTATAATCATTCTGATAGAATTTGGTAACGCTGGATGGTGCTTTACTGGTTCTTGTTTTCGTGTCGCAGAAAAGTCAATTATATCCATATAATTAATAATATGAGTCTATATTGTGTTCGATGCAGAGCACCTACCGATACTACTGAATTAACGGCAGTAACAACAAAAAATAAAAGACGTGCACTTACAGGCAAGTGTGTGAAATGTGGTACCAAGAAATATAAATTTGTCTCCATGACTAAGTCAGGAACAAAGATAGGTGGGGGTGATATAGCCGCTTTATTAGGAAAATTACCAGGAACTCCATGGGCTAAATATCCCGGTGAGAAACATTTGCCCGGATATAATTATTGTGGCCCAGGAACTCGTCTCGATATCCGACTTGATGATCAAGATCAACCAAGACCCGGAGAGTATCCAGTAA
This sequence comes from Megalonaias nervosa, assembly GCA_016617855.1. Taxonomy (NCBI): domain Eukaryota; kingdom Metazoa; phylum Mollusca; class Bivalvia; order Unionida; family Unionidae; genus Megalonaias; species Megalonaias nervosa. The sequence goes on along the minus strand of JAECUM010051648.1, from coordinate 14,555 downwards.
ATAAGATTGATCAAGCATGTCACGTTCATGATGTCGCGTATAAAAGTAAGGATTTGCAACACCGACATCTCGCGGATGTGAAATTGATTCATGCGTTAAATTCTATACCTAATAAATCTCTCAGAGAAAAATTAGCTAGTTTTCTAGTAAAATCTGCTATGAAAGGTAAACTGGTGCTAGGGGCTGGCAATTAATTATATAGCTATCATAATGGAATCTGTTTATTATTCCCCGAGAGGATTTTGGAGAGGTAAGGCAGCTATTAGTAAACTCGCCGAAGCAGCAAAAGTTTCACGTGATGTCGCTGCATCATGGTTAGCACGACAGGCAATATGGCAAATCTTCCTAAGTCCACCTAAAAGAATTCATTACGCGCATTTTGATGTTAGTGTCCCTAATGAAGTTCATCAAGCGGATATACTGTTTTTACCACACAATACCATTAAAACACGTGGACGAAAATCACGCACGTACAAATACGCATTGACTGTTGTTGACGTTGCTAGTAGATATAAAGAAGCGGAGCCGTTATCAACGAAAACAGCATCCGAAGTTGCATCTGCGTTCGAACGAATTTATCATCGAGGTGGTCTACGATGGCCAAAACTACTACAGGTTGATCCCGGTAAAGAATTTCTTGGAGTAGTATCATCGTTGATGAAGAAACATAACGTTAAAATCAGACGAGGACATATTGAAATTCATCGTGATCAGGCAATCGTTGAACGATTTAATAGAACACTTGCTGAGCGGTTATTCGGGTATCAATATGCAAGGGAAATATCTACTGACTTCAAAGATAGATCTCGTGAATGGGTTGCAAGATTACCGAGTGTGATAGTTGCGTTGAATAATGAAATTACTCGTGCAACTTCCATGAAACCTTCTAATGCGATCAAAAAAAAATATATACCAATGGCTACGGACAACGACATGAATCTTTCTCTCAACCAGTATTAGGTAATGTTACAGTTAGATATTTATATGAACCTGGCGAACTTGAAGGTGGTAAAAAAAGAGCAACCGATCCTATCTGGAGTGTGACTACACATAAAATTTCTAGCGTGGTTAGATCCACTGGTAGACCTCCAATATACAGACTAGATTCTACAGCCCCTCAGCGTGGATTTGTACGTGAACAATTGCAAATAATTCCTGAGAATACACAATTACCACCAAGCTCAATTTTGTAAATGTCCAGAGCCTCGACGTCGATTACACTCAAGACAAGTCAGCATTACATTTTCACGTGTGTGACCGAGATCACTATTAATTCTGTCTACGGTAAATTGTCTTGGATTATTATTCGAATACTGCCATGACATATTACAGTTGCAACTTGCGCAATTATTATTCTGTAGTTGTTTTAGTTTTACAATAAATTCAACATCAATATCAAAATCACGATTATTTTTTTTGTCACACTGCTTATAACCAGATAGTTTTTTTCTTATTACGTCATTATTAACAGTTTGATCATTATTTTCTATAAAATTCATAATAACCCTATGTAGTTGAGTTATTCTTCTAACACGAGATACTGCAAGATAGACTAAGTTTGACCATTCGATACGATCATCTACAATCCAGATTTTAGTATCAGAGATAGTTAATCCTTGTGACGAATGAATCGTTATAGCGTATCCTAACACCCACGGTGATTTATTCATACTCAGCGGATTCTCAACGACATTAATATCGACTAAAATAATATCATTCAAGACAAGATTCTGTACCCTTGGTGGAACCAAGACACCTGGTATTTCAACTTCAATATTCTGTCGTCGAGTATCTGCTGGGCGATAACACAAAGGTACAGGTAGATCTGAAAACTTTTCTTTATGTAACAAAAATAATTTATCCTGTAGTTCATCACGAACTATCTTTCTACTCGCGACTATCAAATCAGCGGGATTCCATAAAGTCAAAAATTCATTCATAGAAGTCTCTGGAATTACTCCTCGCATTATCTCACATTGTACTCTGTCTGGTTGAAGTCTGATTAATTTTTTAAATTCCTTCAACGGTTCATCGATAGCTCTATGGTCATCATTTATTTCTTCATAATAATCTACGTTATTCTTTAGCCATTCATGTGGAGACTCTCCAACAAAAGGTGGTGGTTGACCATGATCGCCGCACATAATCACAGCAGTATTCTTCAATAACAACCAATCAGGAAATGTTTTTAGTGTTTCTAACGACACCGTGCATATCTCGTCCCATATAATATATTTAGGTATATATTTTTCACCCATCCGCGATGGAGTCCATGTGTCTCCGCACCATCTAAAGAAACTGTGATACGTACATGATTTTACTCCTCGTTGTTTTATTTCTCTAGCAAGTTTGTGCGTCGGTGTCAAAACAATTATATCCGAATTATTATTTATAAATAAATTAATTACACGAGTTGTTTTACCTGAACCACCACACCCATTAAGATAAACGGTTTTATGTCTAGATACTGGATGGTACAGAGATGGTGCAGATGACTTTAATATTTGATTATTATTTTTGTAATATGTCTCCACAATTTCAACATCTGCAGATTCAGAATAACTAAATATATTTTCTTGTTTTATTCTCCATGTTCCCCATTCACCATTACCGAGTTTTAATAAATCTTTATATTTTTATGTACATAAAATGAATCCGTAGCGACTCTGACAGCGTAACGAGGAAATTTATTTATCATCGATAGTAGGTTTATCGAAACATAAGCTAACATCGAAGATCTTAAATGAGTAAATTGTGGTGAGTCGCCATCAAGGTAGCTCACAATGGTACCTAGTTTCGTTCCATCTGATAAATAAGCATTACATCGGTTTATAAACGTATTTTCTCAGTTGTATCAGCGATTATAAAATCTAGTTCAGCATCGTCCATAATCAATCTTGTACAATGTCGTTTATAATCGTATGAACCACCTTGAGTAAATTTACCGATTATCTTTCTACCGAGATCCTTTGCAAATTTTTCATCGTATTCATTCCTGCATTTATTTATTTTAATAATATGATCTTCATCAATATCAGGGAATTCTTTTCTGATATCATCGATATTAAATCTATTTGGTTCTGGTAACCAAACTTGCTTTTGTGAACTATTCGATATAATCGCTTCAGTTACTCTCAACGATATTAAAAATCCAGCATCAAGCATATATCGCAATAGTACTATCGGAACCCAACATTTTTCTGAAAAATGTCTTCCAAACCAAGCATAAGTAATCGGATGGAGATTTTCTGCAAATTCGAATAATTCTACATGAGCAAATCCGGTTAAGTCAAAATCTGGTAAATGTCCGTTTATCGCAACCCTGGTCATGTCATGTGTAGGATGTCCGAATCTCTTAAAGTACTTAGAACATACTCCATATCCAAGAAAACTCCCAGGATAACACGCTACCATATCAACTGAGATAACATCACTATGGTTGTATTTGGTGTTCCATAACCCACCGTGACCATATTCTATACAGCTTTTCTTGACATCTTCAAGGAATTCCGATCGTGTCGTTTTCCATGAATTTTTCTCCTGAGCGAAATGGGCAGCAACCGATGGTACGGTAAAGCAGTTATTCAGTAATTGTCCAACTATGACATCATCAGAGGTATATTTCAATGCAAGATGTTCCATTTCATCATGGAGAGATTCTGTACGATAAATATCACCGTTAGGCCGTACAAACTGATCGTAATGATTATATTCCGAACTCTGAAATAACCAAACAGACACAGGGTCGCTTTTGCTGATATTTTTAATAAAATCAAATATATCACCGTTATAAAACTTAACTTTTCTATCTCGTGGAAATATCGTTACAGCATTAGTCCATGCATGTGCATTATGATCAACGATTGTTATAGGGTTTCCATTTTTTATATATTTTGGTTCGTATAATATCTCTCCGGTTAGTGTTTTTACTGTTATTGGAAATCTTAATAACTTTTCTAGTTCAGCAACATCCTTAATAGATGCACCAGCATCTTTAACGGACTCTGCCCATTTGTTTATTTTTTATGTCTTAAATCTGTTAAACCATTACCACGTATCGCATTTGTAAAATGTTCTGTAACTCGTTCAGCTACGCAGTTTATTCTTGATATTTTCATCGGTTTCAGATCCGTAACATTAGGTTTATCATTCAGCGGAAATATTCCGTATACAACTGCAGTTGCTGGATAACTCTGTATATAATAGGGTTTATCAATGCCAGTAAGTATTCCGGGTTTAGATTTATTACTCAAAAGAACAATATTACCCCGGGGCTGCACACGGACTGGATCACGCTTATCACGAATAATCCAAATATCTTCTTCTGTATTTACAATAAATTTTATTAAAATAAAATATTTTTGATTATCAAGGTGATTAATAATTACTTTTCCTCGTTTGTCGTTCATCATATTAGTAACATTTCCAACTCTGAATGTGGACCACACATGAGCAGCACCATCGTCACGAAATTCCTTTTTTGCTTCACGAATACGTTCGGTTACCGTTAATGCCAGATCCTGCATCGAAATACTAAGTTTATATTCTGATAGCCTGTCAAGGTCAAATCTAGCAGGGGAAGGTTCAATAACGGATAATTCCTCCATATTATAATTAGGGCATTTAATTGAACATTAATCTTTTGTATATGATTGAAACACAAAACAAATGTGCTTGGCTCAAAATTGGATATACTTCTACTTGTAATAAATCATGCGTGAACAAATACTGCGGAAATCATGCACAGAGTATCAAAAATGGAAGTACAGGACCAATACCGTGTGTGAAATGCGGTGTTGGAGTAAGAGGAAAAACTCAATTATGTCTAAAATGTGGCGGAAAAAAATATAGAGAACTAAAACGATATTATGACAAAAAATAACACATTATCAGGTAAATCTCCTATAAAGACAGAAGAAGATTATCTGGTTAGATTTCAAAATAATGATTTAGACAAATAGTATTATATATAAATGGAGCAAAATGAGTTTGTGTCACATCCAATCTTTACCAATTATGAAGCATCTCGAGAAGGTGTAATCAGACACTGCAGATTGAAAAAACCAGTCGGTAGTATTTGTAATACTGGTTATTTTAGATTTACTGCTAATGGCAAGAAAAATTATTTATCAAGTAGATTCATATTCGAATGTTGTTTTGGAATAATCAAAGATGGATATGTGGTTGACCACATCAACGGCAATAAGCTTGATAACTCACTTGGAAATCTACGAATTACTACACAGAGTCAAAATTGTAAATCCGGAAACACTGGTGGCGCACGATTTGCAAGATCTGTTAAATCTGTAAATGTAGATGGTGAAGAAATTGTGTTCAAGTCAATTAATTCTGCTGCCAAATATTTTGACATAATACCACCTTCAATAAAACGCGTTGCAGATAATATTGCTAGATCTGCCTTTTCAAAAATATATAATCAGCGGATAGTATTTGAATATGTCTAACTCTCTATTCTTACAAAAACAAATAGTTCGACTCTGTTAATTTTCCCAAGGGTTTTGTTTAGCTATAATTACAGTCAGGGGTCCACCTTCATCGCTCTCAGCATTGACAGAATCAGATAGCATAATCTTTCTTAATTGCATTACACGATTATCCACAATCTTTTTCTTTCGTACTCGTGAGACAGTTCGGATTTAATATTTTCGATAGAACGTGCAAGAGGTGCAAATAGCTTTATTTGATTGTCGTTTACCATGGCTAGTGATTCAAGCATGGATTGATAAATTAATTTTATGAATCTGTAGTTTGAAGATAATGTATATTTATTATCAAATTTTCTTTGTTGCAGTAATTCAAAATCGCACATAATTTTCTGAGGGTCGAGATTATCAGATATTTTTATTCCGTTATATTTTAGTGTTTTAATAGCACAGATAATATCATTAATGTTTTCTTGGTTCATTATATATATATATATATATATATATATATATATATATATATATATATATATATATATATATATATATATATATTTATATATTTAATATAAAAAAATATTAGCTCCCATGACTTTCTTTTTTTTTGTTTTGTCAGGGAGCTGTTTTGTTTGTGATATATGGTTTTATGATTTTGATTTTGAACTGCACAAACATAAACTTATCCTAATGATTGTATGGTTATGAATATATACAAATGGTTTATGATTTTGGACGGCACAAACATAAACTTATCCTAATGATATATGAACATGAAATATATACAAATGGTGATGACGAGGGAATCTTGTCTACGTCCAACAGATTTTGTACACTCTCCCCCCATACAAAACCCCGGGAGTGTAAAACGTACACCCCTCAAGGGTGTATGATAGGAGAGTGTATTTTGTCTGTTGTGGATATCGAGAAAATTCTCCGGGTTCCCCCAATTAGATAAGCATCAGTCGCAAATGCAAGATAATATCTTTAGCATTTTTGGAGACTCGAACACGCGAGAGTCTGTAGAGCTTCGATCTACGTCAAACCGTCTTACCATTTCGGCTATCGTTCTCTTATCAATAATATAGTTAAATTTAAGTATATATATAATATTTACGCTGTCTCACAGAACTTGTATTACTAATAGAATGTAGAATTGTACTTCAGTTTTTTAAAATTCATAAAATAATTTTGCACGCATAAAGTTATAGTTCGTTAAGGTAACAGACAGACGGACTAATATACGCTATACACGTATATACAACTGGGTTTGTACAGGTAACGTAGTAAGGGAAATAATCGTTCAATTTACTGCAGAGAGATAGCCGAGTTATCTCGCTTTATTATATATACAATTGCTTTAATCATAGAAAATTGATTATGTATTTACTCATCAGATTATATCCCCCTGATTAAATAATCAGACGTTCTATGAGCGTACATATAGGTTTATATTAAGAGATTCGTTCCTCGTGTCCAGAATTCTATTATTTTGGTCTGTAAGTTTGAAATTTATTCTTGTCAGAAATGGATTGTGAACTCGCAGGTAAACGGGATTAATTGATTCTGCCACAATTAACCAGCCTGGTGGAACAATCGGGCTAAAACTGAATAATATGTACCCTTGCTCCGCAGTGCCACTGCGGTGGCTAGATTTAGAAAGATCTACCTGATAGCTACCTTCAATAACATCACATACCAGATTGACTGCAATTGTTGTTGTTATGTTTACAATGCCCGGTGATATATGTCTACCGGCACCAAAGGGGTTGTTATTGTGTTTTAATATAACCGGTGGTGGGGCTATTTTCTTTCCACGATTCAATTACTCCCGGATAATATTCTTCAATAAGATCATTTAATGATTTCTTCATTTCAGCGTTATTTAAATCTGGTATAACAAATGTTTGTAAATCTTTTTCTGTTATTTTATAATGATCAAGAAATACTTGCCTCAGTTCTGGAGTTGAGTAAGCATAGTAACTAAGATCAGTCGCAACTTTTATAATACTTCGATTGGCGATGTATAAATCGAATAAGATCCTATTTAAATGTTTTATTGACTCGATTATTTGCTGCTTTACACTTTCATTATAATGTTGTGATAATGAAATAAGTAAATTTCTTAAATCATTAAACGTTTTATCGTATTCGGGTTTAAGATCATCAAAAAATTCTTTAATAAATCCTACATCAACAATAGTTTGTTGCCTCCCTTCTGGTGTAACGATAACAACAAATGCTGATCTATTCATCTTGGGAATTCTTTTACCATAAAAATCGGTAAAATTATATATATCGTCGTTTGGATCAGATTTAAAAAATATATATCTCCATGGATAATTTTCTCGATATTCTGGATTTTTAATGAATTTTTCTTCACTCGTTTTAAATTCTTCTAGTTTTGGTTCTGAAACTCCATTATAAACAGGTGCGACATCAGGCCATCCTAACACTGATCTGATCGAACTTTGATAAATATCTACGAGATAATCAGGAGAATTTATTTCAATCGCCGCTGATAGTGTTGGTTCGTGAACAGTAATCGCTATTTTAGATTCTTTCCCCGTGATAGATTTAATTCTGCGTTGGAATTCATCATTAATCTGTTCTATTTGATAACTACCCGTTGAAATTCCAACAACCTGCCAATCAGGTGTTCCATCCGGTTTATTCTTATTCGCGAATACCAGTGAATTATTTGGTTGTTGTCCACCAAACGGTTTTGATCTAATATTAGGCCAACTATAATAAACTCGTAATTGCGCTAATGCTGTTTCCTTTGCTGGAATTGCAGTCGGAAAATTAACGCTAAATTCAGGATTGGTTGAACTTAATGATATCATAGTAGTTTTTGACGGCGTTGTATTAGCTACGATCTGCTGAAGTAATTGCGACTCTGACATTATTATTATCGTTATTATTTAATTCTCCATCTTTCCGTTATTATCACTAGCGATTATGAACGCTTCGTCGTAGGTTTTCATTATCGTTACGAACTCCTCATCGGATATTTTACCATCACCGAGATACGCTGAAATATACGAGCATAATTTAGTGTATGCGGCTGTTGCTGTGTGTAATTTCATTATATACTCGTTTAGTTTATTATTCGTACACGTAGATATTTTCTTAGCGATAATACTGAAAATACCTGCACATGTTGTTGCCGTTGAAACTATAATCGTTACAACTGCAGGCGCTGTCATCGTTATTGTTGATAATAATAATCCACTTCCAGCAATAACAGCAGAAACCGAGTATACCATTATATCAATAACAACCATACGACGACGATATTTTTTTACCTTTATCGTGTAATCGTCGATGATATTTTTTAGTTTAGTTTGACACTCACATACTTGAGTGTATCTGTGACGTTGAACGTCGATAAATGACTCTTGATTCATTATATTTATCTAGGTAACTAATTGAGGAGTTTCAGCTACGAACTCAACACACCACCAATAAGTCGCTGCGGTTAATTTTTTATCATTCGCTATTAGCATAAACGTTTCTTCAGTATCTTTATTTAACACTATAGACACAATTCCAGAAAAATCATCGGTTGAATGACGCCATGGAAATGTGGTAAATATACTGAATTTTGCACTACTAAATACAGATAATCTGTATACACCAGTAACCTCTGCGGTATGTTTAAGAGTGTTATTTTCCGGTGTCCATGTTGCCTTTCCTGATGCGACTGTGTACACGATATTAATGATCTGCTTGTGAGGAATTTTAACGAGATTAGTTTTTGAATAATATTAGGAATACCACTAATGATATCGTTGAGTCTTGCGTTAATGTCAGCGAGATTAATAATAACATTTGGTGGAGTTCAAAAAAAGTCATTAATAGATCTGTGTACATTTCTACGAAAATTTAGAAATGTTTGTACGTGATTAAAATATTCAGTTCTAAATGAAGCAATTCCATCATTAATTGTCGTTAACGAAGTCGTTATTGGAATTTCCCTATCGTCGACGTATTTTTTCGTTGCAGCGTCAAAATCTGTTTCTGGTGTTCTGAGATTATTAATACCATTATTATTCATGTCGAGAAATGCACGCATTATACCACCGCGCACTGACACGTATTTGGATTCTTGATCATCGACGTATTTTTTGTTGCTGCGTCTGTATCTGCGATTGGATCTCCAAGATACGTAATTTTTCTTCCTGACATAATTACATCACCGGTAAATACATCACCAGTTTTCTTAACATAATCGTTAACCGACTTACCGGAATCCTGTATTTTACCCTGATCAGTGAAAGTAACGACATTATTAACAACCGCGTTGGGAATTCATACAAGTACATCTAGTAGTTGTATGTTACTCGTTTTTAATCGTCCTTGTTTGTCCTGAAAAACGACGACTTCATTTTGATCCACACTCGTGATATTTAATAAATCATCGATTTCATTTCTGAGCTGATCAAGAGTTGCATATTTAGATAAATCGATCTTCTGAACTCTACCTGAGGATCTTCCATAAATATCTACCATTATATTTACTGATATCAGTTTAAGTATTATGACGTAGTGTAGTGAACGCGTGTAAGACTTTATGAGGCGGTGTTGTTGATTTTGATACAGCATCAAGCATAGCGAGGGTTTCACGGCCGCATATTGGAGGATCAGTTATTTTTTGTGTCGGTAGCGTTGAATACCAGATTGGAGGAGTATTATTGCTAACGTAATGAAGAAATTCTTTTGGTGGTGCTAATCCATACGAATCGAAATAAATAATTCCACGTGGATCAATTGCATATGCGACCCAGTGCGTGCCTGGGCCAGAATTTTATCGAGATTAATAATACCGGTTTCATGTTGCATTGCAACGGTAGGTAATTGATCGCGCATAAAAACACCTCTAAAATTTTTTATTTTTAATTGCTTAGCAGCATTAAGTAAATCAAAATTGGACATAGGTGATATTAGTAAACTGTCCCTGGTAATCTTAGACCCTTTCCGTACCAGTATGGGGTCCCTGGTAATCTTAGGCCTTTTCCGTACCATGAAGGCGGGGTCCCTGGTAATCTTAGACCCTTTCCTTTTTTTTTGATTCCTTGTCCGGTTGCTTTCTTTAACGCCATTCCAGCAGCTGTTCCAACAGCACCTAGCGCAGCTGCCTTTGCAACAGCTGGTGCTGCAGCTGCTATTAATGCTGGTATTGCTGCAAGAAGTGGAAATATACCACCCGTTTTAGCGATGTCTTTGATGGCGCCCGCAGAAAGATTAAGTTTTACGCCTTTATTTGATTTTTAGCATCATTGAAGTTTTTGAACTGACGCTCGGTCAACGATAGTTTATTTGCACCGGTCATCTGTTCTCGCTTTAGCGATATTTTTATTCCACAATTATTTTTTTATGCTGATTGCAGCCTTTTAATCTGACCAGGAGTCAGACTCACACTAACGTGATGATATGACATTATAATTATTATGAACGATCTAATTACATGTTTAGAAAATATTTTACATATTTTCTACTGGAGCATCAATAACTCTCATTCGTCCACCAACACCTTCGAGTAACATCGATTTATCGCTGAGTATAACAGCAATTGCTCTGTAATAAGCAATAGCTCCTATTGTCACACGAGCTCGAAGATGAATATCTACAACAGATTGTCTGGTTAAATCTAAATGTTCTAGTGAAAAGTAATAAATCGGATACAGCGATGTAAAATCTAGCTGCGATATTTGTAAACCAGTATCAATATTTTGATCACGACCCATGAACGATATAAGACGATGATATGCACGTGCTACATGATTTTGATCGAAATTCAGTAATATATCCTCGGATGGTTCTTGATGTCCATTTATCCTTAATGAAACCTCAGAAACACCGAGTTTATCAAACACCATTTGATTTCGTAATTGTGTGTTTAATCGTGCAGTATCTTGAAACGCAATAAATATGTGTCGCGGTGCAGAAACACCTTGCTGAGAAGCTATTTGCCATGTGAATAAACCATTAATAGCGCTCTGCACAACATCTGTAGTTGTTGTTAACCATGACAACGTTGATTTACCACCTTGACTCATAAAAGATAACAACCGGTCTTCTTCAGATATTGACGGAGTCATCACTGGCATCCACAGGGAAAGTTTTGTTAGTATTACTTTACCAGCATCACCAATGGGTCTCCATAATGCATCATTATCATCGCCTTTTCGTACAAGTACAACTGTGTGTTTGGCTCCGAAAATGACTTTTCTGACATTTCTACAGAATCCAAAAATATGTGACAGTGGAATTGCACATGAAAATGCTCTTCTGTTATCTTTCAACATTGATCGACGCGCTGCAAATCCTAAGTTGAAATCTGGATTTGGAAAAGGTAGATCTTCAACAGCAGCAGCAACAGGAGGAACAGCTCGATTATTGGGTTGTCGAAAAACCTGATTTCTACTGTCAGGGTGGTCAGAAGTATCCTTGACAAACATCATTGATGGACCAGCTGATCTTGAGTAATCGTCGCTGTATCTTGCAAGACCCAAGTATTGTCGTGGCAACATCAACGTCTTTCTGGATTGATTCAATATTTTTTCCGTCAATCATGTACGTAGCGCTATCAAATAACGCCATAATACCATTATTAACAAAACCAACCCTAATTTCAGCTCCATATGCTACTGGTGCTGCAGGAACAGCGTTATTTAAAATTTCACCTTCAACTTCGATAAATGCATCAGCGGGTAAGAAATATCTACTTGTATCCTGAACCTGTAATTCGATTCGTCCACGCTGATCTGGAATTCGTGCGTCGTAAGAATAATACTGATAATCGCGCACAGACTCATCTTTGAGAACTGGTGCGTCCATGTCAAACGCGGGATCAGATACGCGCTTAAACATCTTTATTATTATCGTCTTCGTCTAACTCGAAGACCACTTCCTGCTATCAGACTAGCGGTTATATTTTTTTCCTTTTCCGACATCGGGATATCAGCCAACTCCGCTAGTTTTTGATTAGCTGCTTGATTTATTATTTTACTTACGCTTGCGGGCATCACTTCAGTGCTGGGTAATTTCACAGGTCGGGTCGGTCTGCGTATTAATCGTGATAGTCTATCTTTAATTGCTGAAAACGCTTTACTAGCGAGATTACCAACAGCGCCTATACCTTTTTCACGAACAACATCAATAGCTTTCATTCCTAGTTGCTTTGCAATCGGTATTGCTTTTGGGGATATTCTTCTAAACAGACCCTGAACAACATCACCTAATCCATCTCCGTAGGTCGTCTTGTATACAGGTAATCGAGAGTTTATTACCCTGACCATGGTAGGTCTACGTTGAGTACCATGCACGATCATTTTATTATTAACTGTTTTTATCACTAATTACATACTTAGTCACTATAATAATCATAAGTGACATCGTCACTGATTTCATTAATGAGAGATCGATATACATTAATATCCATGATGCCGCCACTAAATAATCGTTTGCAAATATCAGCTGCTTCATTAATGATTTCTGGGGAATTATTACCAGCTTGTTTTCCTCCGATGAGAATTTCTAATCGATCGACATCAGCAAGAACGTTATTGGGGCAAGTAATAAGACCACTTCCTAGACCACTTCCAGTCGCGCCAGGATCTTGATATTCTTCTTCTTCACTTGGTTTCGGTGGTTTCTTTTTACTTGGTTTCGGTGGTGTTTTTTGTGATTCTGGATAATCACGAAGTGATTGTTCAAATGATTTTGATGCTTTTCGTTGTTCTCGTAATCGTTTTATTCTTTCTTGTTGTTCTTGTTTTCGTTGTTCTAGTTGTTGTATCTTTTGTTTTAGTCGTTGTACTCCTTGTGGTGATGATGGTGTCTTTGGTGATGATTCAAATTGTGGTGGTGGTAATTCAAATTGTGGTGGTAATTCAAATTGTGGTGGTTGTGATGATTCAAATTGTGGTGGTGATCGTTTACCTTGTTCAACCTCTTCTATATATCTATGTATATCCTCATCAAATCTGTTAAAATTCATAATATCTTCATTAGATCTGATTTCTGGAATACCAGTAGCGACACGATATACATCTCTGATCCAATTGGCAGAGCTTAATGATTTAATATATTCTGGTTTTACATATTTTTTTCTTTTATAATATCCATACGCGGCAATATCAAATAATTGGATTGGATCCCTGATAGCAGCAATACCTTCAGATGTAAATTTATCTATTATCTTAGTTCTGGTTCTTGGTGGTTGTGGTGGTGGTTGAGCTGCTTGTGGTGGTGGTTGAGCAGCTTGAATACGACCAGCAATATCAGCAGGTAATGTTTCAAGAGCTCGTTTTGTTGCCTCAGTTGCTGTAACAATTTTCTTTGTTGGTTCGACAATCGGTTTAAATAATTTTTCTGTACCCTCTGTAAATTCCACCTGAGACTCCTGACGCGATTGTAGTTGTTGTTTAACAGAATCACGAACGGGTAGATATTTTTAATTGCCTCTAGTCGCTCTCGAGCTAATTTAGCTGAGTGTGGTTCTCCGATACTCATTATTGATAATATCTATATGGCTGTTTAATTTATAGCAGCAGAGAGGGTGAATGACATACGCACGTGACCAGATTGTGAAAAAATCTGGTCAATTAAAGAAGTTTTCATTATTAAGACAAAAATGTTTTTTTTTTCTTCAGGGAACCCTTAATTTTCAAAAATAAGGTCTCTACAAAGTTGTAGGGTTCACCCTCTCTGCTGCTGCCTTACATCATTGGCGACATCGACTTCGAAATTATGGCCAATATTTAACCTCTTCAAGTTAGCAACTAAGGATCTCATAAATCCTTTCTAAAGTCAGTTATTAAGGACCCCCTAAACCTTATCCTAAAAGTCATATATCAAATTTAACGTGTAACTGACTAGATAGCTTTTGTATCTTAATGTCAGCCCGGAAATGATCCGTCTGGAAAATGTCCTTAATTAAACTCTGATTCATTTGTAGTATACGCTGACCACGTTTATACAGGTTGTACTTGGTATTGGTGCGCAGAGATTCAGGCTTCTACCTCCGTATCTTGTCGTCTTTGGTTGTTGTGAAAGGCATTTGAAGAAAGCATTCAATTACTTTAGACGACACTAATAAAGAGAGTT
>JAECUM010051647.1:0-32565 GCA_016617855.1 Megalonaias nervosa | reverse complement strand
CAAAGAAGACACTTTTCCGACTTCACGGGTCCTGAGACTAAGTCTGATGACAAATTTACACAATGGAGAGGAACATTAAAAAAGCCGCACTCTACTACCTGAATAAGAACACTCTCATTAGAAGAAGACTTCTCAGAAAAAAGCAAAGTACCTGATAATAAAAGACTCTGAGAAGCTCCTGTGTCCGTTAAAATTTTAATAGGGATAGGATTGGCTGAATCACCCAAGAGTTATATGTTTCATAATTCTCCATAATAAAATCACACTGGGGTTTATTGTTTTCAATACATGACCGTGACATTTTCCAAGGTTTTGATGTTATGCTCATCAAGATAAGTCTTAATGTCATTATGGACGCAATTCTTGAACTCTTCAAATAATACGAGTTGTCTGAGATTTTTGGTAATCTTGATAAACTTTCTTGGCTAAGCACCACCTATCAAATAACTGCTCTTTATGGGGCCCCGAGTGGCCGAGTGGTCTAAATCTTGATGAGCATAACATCAAAACCTTGGAAAATGCTGCTCGTACTGCTGACGAGCATTCCATAGCTCATAAAGTTTCTTTTGTAAGTAAGTCTTCCCCTCAGAAGTCGTCTGGTAAAAAAGTATTTCAGCCTAATACGAGCCTTTCTAAATTTCAATCTGAAAAACTTTAAGAAATCAAGTTTCTGATAAGAATGATTAGAAATCCTTATCTCGTCCTACGTGTACCTATTGCAAGAAAAAAGGAAACATTATTTCTAATTACAACAAAATGAAAAATAAGCATCAGAATCAAGACAGACCTATTCCAAATCCTCTTATTTCTAAGAGGTCAAGGTCACGGTCATGTATTGAAAACAATAAACCCCAGTATGATTTTATTATGGAGAATTATGAAACATATAACTCTTGGGTGATTCAGCCAATCCTATCCCTATTAAAATTTTAACGGACACAGGAGCTTCTCAGAGTCTTTTATTATCAGGTACTTTGCTTTTTTCTGAGAAGTCTTCTTCTAATGAGAGTGTTCTTATTCAGGTAGTAGAGTGCGGCTTTTTTAATGTTCCTCTCCATTGTGTAAATTTGTCATCAGACTTAGTCTCAGGACCCGTGAAGTCGGAAAAGTGTCTTCTTTGTCCGTTCAGGGCATTTATTTATTTACTAGGCAATGACCTAGCTGGATACAAGATTATGGTTAATCCACTTGTAACTGACAAGCCTTGTTTGTACCAGAAAGTCGATCATATTGAAAAAGAAGTCACTGATTTATACCCAGCTTGTGCAGTTACTAGAGCTATGGCAAGAAAAGCTCTTGAGAATGATGTTAATCAGGAAAATATTCCTTTAGCTGACACATGTATTGGTCAGGCTTTGATGAGGTCACTTTCACTCCTTGTTTGGATCAATTAAGAGGTATTAATCGCAGTGATCATCTTTTAACTACTCATTCTCTTTTTTCTAACCAGGGTGACAAACGACAATCACTTGTCGTCGAACAGGAAAAAGATCCTGAGATCTCCTGTTTCTTTCAAAGGGCCATTAATGAAACTGATGCTTCAGAAGTACCTGTCTGTTATTTCAAGAAAAATTGGATTCTAATGAGAAATTGAGACCTCCCGAGCTACCTGCTGGTGATGAGTGGTCAGTGAACTATCAAATTGTAGTTCCAAAATCATACAGACAGGAAATTCTTAGTCTGGCGCATGAAACTCCTTTGGCTGGTCATTCAAAGATGAATAAGATTTATCATAAGATCTCGAATCACTTCTATTGGCCAAAAATCAAAAGTGATGTTTGCAAATACTGCAGATCTTGTCATACTTGTCAAATGGTAGGAAAACCCAATCAGTAGGTAATTAAGGCTCATCTGCAACCTATTCCTGCATTTGACGAACCATTTAGTAGAATAATTGTAGATTGTGTTGGTCCCTTACTAAGACCAAGTCAGGTAACCAATACTTGTTGGCCATAATGTGTGCATCCACAAGGTTCCCAAAGGCAATTCCTTTGAGGAATATTAAAACTAAAACTATAGTAAAAGCTTTGATAAAGTTTTTTTACTCAATTTGGCCTTCCCAAATCTGTCCGGTCTGATCAAGGATCAAATTTTATGTCTGGAAGTTTTCAGCAAGTTATGTATGTATTGGGCATTCAACAGTTCAAATCTTCTGCCTATCACCCTGAGAGCCAAAGAGGCTTTAGAAAGATTTCATCAGACTTTGTAGAATATGATTCGATGATATTGCTTTGATACGGGTAAAGATTGGGATGAAGGCATTCATTTACTGTTGTTTGCTCTTAGGGAGTCAGCTTAAGAATCTTTAGAATTCAGTCCTTTTGAACTAGTTTTCGGACACACTGTGCGTGGACCATTGAAGTTGTTGAAGGAGAAACTTCTTTCTAATGAAGAAAATGAACTTAATCTTCTCGATTATGTTTCCAATTTTAAGTATAAGTTGTCAAAGGCTTGTGAGGTCGAAAGAGCGAATCTGCACTCAACTCAGTCAAAAATGAAATTAAGATATAATAAAAACTCAAAGGAAAGGAGTTTTCAGGATGGTGATAGAGTTCTGGATTTTGGAGTAACAGATCTTCGTAATTCAGATATTATAAATGATTTGGACCAGAAACTTTCACTTTTGCAACAGCAAGAAAGGAATGAACTTAAACAGTTACTATTTGAATATGAGCACTTATTTCCAGATGTTCCTACAAGAACAAGAAAAATCTACCATAACGTTGAAATTGTAAATTCCACACCTGTGAAATAACACCCGTACAGGATGAACCCTCTCAAATAGGAATGTTTGAACAAAGAAATTCAGTATTTGCTGGAACATGATTTCATATAACCGAGTAAAAGTGACTGGAGTTCACCATGTATACTCGTTCCGAAACCAGATAAAACTTTCCGCATGTGCACTGATTATAGAAAGGTGAACAGTGTGACTAAAACAGGTTCATTTCCATTATCCAGAATCGATGACTGCATTGATAAAATTGGAAATGCGAAGTATGTCACCAAATTTGACCTTCTGAAAGGATTTTGGCAAATTCCACTGACGGAAAGGGCAAAAGAAAATTTCGGCATTCGTGACTCCAGATGGACTTTATCAATATAAAGTGATGCCGTTTGGGATGAAAGGTTCGCCTAGTACTTTTCAACGTTTACTGAACGTGATTATATCTGGTCTAGATAATTGTGATGCTTACATCGATGATGTCATCATCTACAACGCCACCTGGAAAGAAAATTTAGCGACAATCCGGAAATTCTTTGACAGACTCACTAATGCAAATTTGACAATTAATTTATCCAAAAGTGACTTTTGCTGTGCTTGTGTAACATTTCTAGGACATATCGTAGAACATGGACAAGTTAAACCTATAGATGCTAAGGTCAAAGCTATCTCTGAAAATCCCCTGTGCCTATCAGTAAAAAGCAACTGATGCGATTTTGGGGTATGGCTGTATACTATCGGAAATTTTGTTCCACTTTTCCATAAATGGTGAACCCTTGACAAAATTATTGAGCAAGAAAACCAAGTTTCATTGGTCTGAAAACTGTCAGGAGGCTTCTGATAAATTAAAGGCCATACTTAAGAGTCCACCGGTTCTTACAGCTCCAAATTTCAGTCAATCATTTAAACTGTCTGTTGATTCAAGTGATTCTGGAGTTGGAGCAGTATTGATTCAAGAAGATAAAAATTGTGTTGATCATCCAGTGTGCTATTTTTCTAAGAAATTAAATGAGCACCAGAGAAGTTATTCCACAATCAAGAAGGAATGTTTGGCATTGATAACTGACATTACAACACTTTGAAGTTTACATTAATTCAGCTCCTTCGCCGATTATTGTGTTTAGTGATCACAACCCCATTACTTTCATCGGCAAGATGAAAAACAAAAAATCAGAGATTTTTAACGTGGAGTTTGTTGTTACAGGAATATAATATTGACATCAAGCACATCAAGGAAAAAGACAATTTAATAGCAGATGCACTTTCACGTGTATAGAAATATAATGTTTCACGTATACTTTGTGTCATTCATAAGATTTCATCTTATGGGGTTTTTTTTACTACAAGCATATTTGATTTATAGTAAAAAGAAATCTTTATTGTATAAATCTTTCTTTTTCGTTTATTGGGGGAAGTGTTATGTATATTTAATTTAATTGTTTGTCTGTTAGTTTAAAAATTTTTATTCCATTACATGCTATTGTAATGTCACACTGTTTACTGGACTTGACCTTGTCCAGAATTGAGTTCAGTTCTTTCTGACCTGATTGACTTTTTCATCTTTTTTTCATTTCATTGATGCAAACAACTTCTTTTTATTTATTTTTTTTTATCTTTCTCATAGTAAGAATCATTAAGTTGATTCAAGGTCATACCTGGACCACGTGATACATATCATGTGCCCATTGGTAACAAACTTCTATTTTTTCCAGAAGAATGACATTTTGACCCTCATCCGGGAATCTGTTTTGCGTCTTAATTAGTCATATAACTTATGTTTTGATAAAGATTTGTGAGTTAGGCTAAAAACACTTGACACGTTAAGTTGTACTATGTTATGACCAGTTTGGGCTGAAGTTTATTTTCTTCAAGTTATAGATTTCAAATGATTATTTTCTCTGGAGATACAAAAGTGTTCTGACAAAATTCTTGGATAAAGACATTCGTTGAAATTTATACTGGATTCCAACCTAGAAAAATATTTCTGTGATTCAACAAGAGACTGTTGACACATCAGTACGACGCAGGCCATAACAGACACGTCATCACCTTCAATTTTGGATCTCTTTGGGACTTGAACTGAGTTTTATTCAGGATTTTTATTACTAGGACTTGTGTCTTTAATTCTTGGATTATTTTTGGATTTAATTCGCAAAACCGTAAGTTCTTTCATCAAACAACAATGAAGGAATAATTAAATTATAACATATCATTGATTTTATATATTTTACTTATTTAAAAGCCCGCAGGTGATGAAAACAAGCTTCCTTAAATACATTAAAAGTAACAATATGGTTTAGATCTGATAATGATTCAGACGTAGACGCCGTTATCATATGTCAGCCGTTCCTGGGCATGGAGTGAGAGATGAGGAGTTGGCGATTGCTCAGTTGGGTAACTTAGCTGGCATTTACTAACATTGCCTACGATTATTCAATCCGCATGGCGCGAGATGTATCAGAATTGAAGGCTACAATGGATGGGATGGCATTTCGATGAAGGTGAAAAGCTTTTTGCTTCAGTGACCGGAACACGTAAATTCGCGTATATTTATAGTAAAAGAACAAGGCCAACCTTATGTTTCTAAGTTCTTAATCTTAAATACATAGCTCCACCAAAGCTGGCAAGTTGTCATCGTTTACGCTTGATTAAAAAAGTTTTTTTCCTTCAGATTTCGTCATCCACGTCGACTATTTCAGGTTTCTGCTGATGCCATACAACCCGTCACCGGTTATTACCCATAGTATTCAAATTTCTCACCCATGCGACAGAGGAATTTAGCTGTTTTGCTACCTTACTTTTCTTATCTCAGTCTGGTTGTCTCAGACCGGTCATCTCAGTCAAGGTGTCCACGCGCTTGGAACTACTTAAAAAGAAAGAAACCTTTATCTTCTGCTATGCCTGACATAGTTGTTCGAAAACCAAACAACAACAACAACAAACAAATAGATTAACATAGTAACTTAAGGTCTCTCAGTTTTTGAGAACACACCATACAAAACATTTCGAGAGAGACAGACACACACACGCACATGATGTTGAGCTTTTTTTATTATGCTAGTTCGTTCCACACAGCATAGTCAGTTTTATCATATCTGCAGGTCTAACTCAGTACATTTTCAGGTCAGTCTCATTAAATGTAGCTAAAGCTACTTAACTAGTTTTGAATACTTCGTGTGAAACAAATTATATACTGTTAGCTACATTTAATGACGCTGACCTGAAAATTGACTGTGCTACAGATAGGATCAAATTCTCAACGCTGTGTGAAATGAACTATGATAGAAAACACTGATCTATGCACATTGCCTATTGACCTATACACTTCATAGTCTTCCAACGCTCTTAACTACAGAAAACTTAGTAACAGCCAGAAATGTGTTATGTGAAACATGCTTTATTTTATTTTTGTTAAGAATCTCCATTGCGCCCAAGTTGAATCAAAAATATACCTACAATATTTAATGACAAATAATGCACTTACCAGCCAAAAGGAATCATTTATCCGTCAACACATTAATCCATAAGCAAATTTCACTGTAACACTTGCCATATTTCCAAGACAGAAAAATAAATTTTCAAAGAATCCGTGAACTTGAAAGTTTAGCACATGGTTATCCGCTGGGGTCCGTATTTGGAGGGTCTTTTATACACGGGGTTACTGTTACAATCAATATTAATTACAACACAAGTATGTCACAAACAGTTTCACCTCATCTAAAGAAAAGGAGAGTTACATATGATAGTGACACGGATCTCTAATTACCCGTGAATAACCTATGCAAGCACGGACACTCATGCTACATGTATATACACTACATCAGAGCTGTGGGCCGAGTATATTACAATATACAATGTTATGTACAATATAATTTTCTAAATTGGAACTAATGAAAATGAAACATTTTCTTGTGATACATATTGACTATTTATTGTCAATTTCATATAACATCCATATATTAAATGTGATAATACCTGAAAACTATGCAACGTTTTATGTTGTTATTGTTTTTGGCTCACGCATAAAAACTGTGTACTTCGGATGACACGTCACGCCACACTCCTCATTAATATATTTGCATTAATGCTCCGCATGTAAACATTGGCGCGTGAACTATACTGCACAAGTAACGGTATTCTTCTTACTTTAAATGATAATATTGGGTGAGAAAAAGAATCTACATTTGGATTTGGACCTAGACAAGGAAATCCCAGTCGCGGGGTTACGTTGTATGTCTCCCCACTCGACAAGCCTCGTGGGGAGACAAATAATGTAACCCCTTGACTGGGATTTCCTTGTCTCGGCCCAAACCCCAACATAGATTCTATATATCTCGGCAATAGGAACGGTTCAAATGAACTTCATGGTTTGCTGTCGTAAACAAGATAAACATAGATGCATATAATGAGCCATTATATCGATTTAAAAGACAAAACATGGCCGCCATGATTACGTTCAGATTGACTATCAATGACCATTAATTAACGCATACATTTTTCAAGAAGAAAAGCTTCCACGCGAACCGTCGTGTTTGTCGCGAAAAAAAGTGTTTTTTCTAATGACAAATGGACTTTTAATCTACACAGGAATGTCACGTTCGTGCTATATAACACTTATTTTGCTATGACATGTATAATATACTGCTGAAATTCTTATGGAAAAATGATCACACTGTTTTACGTCTAACCTTTGTAGGCCGAGTATGGATAAATAAACAACATTTCATTAATAAACTTATTTTGATTCCCCTCTCTTTACGAAAACTTCGTCAATCAACATTGAGATTGTAATTGTTTGTTCAATTACTTAGGTTGTGCATGATAATTCCAATTCGACATTGCAAAATTGAATGATTTCGCGAAAACTTTACATCGGCAAGGAAAAGTCATCTTTGTGAAAAAAAGTGAAATTTTTAAATGAAACTTGCATCTTTTCAAAAAGTTAATACATTCACGTTTTCACTGAATGTCTGCATAGACATGAAAGTCCCTTTTTGTGAAGAACGTGACGTTGTCCATTTTTATACATTGTTTTTACGAGAAGTTATTTCTTTTCGCAAAAAGTGTAATGATAATCAATGCCACCTTATGAAAATAGTAATGCCTTTAAGGTCTACATAAATTTTTTTGTCGCGAAAAGAGTTAAAAGTATCACGAAAAAGTAACTTTTTCGTGACAAAAGGTGCACCGTTAATAACGTAAGTTTTTACCAATAAGTATACGAACAATCGATGAAAATGTTTCACAAAAGAATGTGCATCTTGTGTGAATAAACTGCAACTTTAATGATGAAGAATGCATGTTTTGCACAAACTTCCTTTATACAAAAAGATTGACGTTCCTCGTGAAAATGCGCAATCTTCCTGAAAAAGAATTTTTCACGAGAAAAAATAACAAATTACATAAAGACACGTGATATCTATTGTAAAGAATGGATTCATTAGAGAAAACTTCTTCATTGCAAAATGGCTTCAATTTTCACATATTCGGCATGGGTACACATTTTACTTGAAAAAGTAATAATTTTTAATGAAGATTTTGACAGCACTGACTGGACAAATTTTCTTGAAAAATGGCAGATTTTTTCGGATTAAAAGTGATTTTGTTCCGTGGGGTACGATATTTCGAGAAAATAGTCACCGCTTTCGTAAATATTTTTCTGCGTGGAAAATCAGTATGTAAATGGCATGTACGGTCATTGACGGTAGACAGAAAAATGCTTACAAAATCTTGCATATACGATATTGTTAGGCTCATACTGCAGTAGCCAACATAAAGGATTTATGATCACTCAGAACGACATTACTCGGTTAAGTGTTTAAAATTCAGCTACAAGCTTATCGTGTGCTGCTCTCTGAAACAACTCCCTAACTTTCGCATGAATCAGACCCAACCCATATTTTATCTATAAAATTACTTTCAAGACAACGCACAAAGGATAAGGCAAAACTCATCATGGGAATAATGTGTCCAGTGTTTCATAAAAGGCCTTCATATGAACTCCTCAGTATTTAATGCGACGTACATGTAATGCTGTCCTTTACTTATTTCAACAGGGTACAAAAAAGGAATGGAGAAACTTCTTTTACTTGACAGCTGCTCTAAATGTATTAGGGACCACTGTGTTCGCAACTTTCTCTCGTGCAACACCAGCGAAGTGGGCAATTGTAGAGACCACTACAAAAACGGAGGATGAAGACGAAGCATAGCCATAAATGCAAAACTAGCGAAAACACAGGACGTGCTGAATAAATCTGACGAAAAGTATAAACCCTTTTAATTCTAATTCAGGAACACAACAAATTATAGTGATTTATAATGTTACGTTTGAAATCTTCTCAGTGCTAACAAAAATTAAGAGCAAAAGACGAACATATGTAAAATGTATGTATAATGGCTGTCGCTTTTAAATGATCACTATATGCAGACATATCAGTTTGGTAATCACGAGCAAGAAAGATACATGGGCCAAAAGCATAGTATGAGCGATAGGAACATCGCTCGGCCATTTCCGAAAGAAAAGAAATGATATATGAATATGTTCAGGTCTTGAATTCGAATCCCGTGTAAGATATTCTTCCTTTTCTTGTATTGTCTCTTTAAACTATCACAATCAACTTAAGTTGGGTTACTTTTTAATCTAGATTGTTTTGTTATATATTGTTTTTTTATAACTTAAATATATGCATACAAATATGGTTGCTATATAGAAGCATTTTTGCTTTGCCATCTGATAATACAGTATGTGGAGCTATATAATAAATTCACAGGTGATCACGTGCCTTGGTAGCAGAGCTATAAAATGTTAATATATCATTCAGCTTATGTGAGCAATGATGCAACATATTTTATAAAGGACATTTTTTTATCAAAGCGCACCTTGTCTTTCTTTCGTGCACAATTTTAAAATTTCAGGCCCTTTTTTTACTCAGAATCCCTGTTACTAACTTTACCATCGTAGAATTGGAGTATTATCTTTATTTTGTAAACGTTCGGATCCAGCTGATTGTGTCTATATGGGTGCCTTGGTAGTTCATTTGGCAGATAGTCGGACTCATACTCCAAGGAGTTGTAAGTTCGATACACGCCCGAACCATCCCAGGTCGGTTATCTCGGTGTTTCTTTGCCAAAGGCACTTATCTCCCATTTCTTTCGCATGATATAGCCAATAATATATTAAAAGTGCAGTCGAAAACAACAGCAACACCCTCCCCGAAAATATAAACCCTCCCCCAAAATAAAACAACAAACTTATATACGTGCATCTTATCTTTTCTCGGCTTCATTATTTGTCTTCCAATTGTAACTCCCCTTTTCCAGTTGTGAAGTTTCTCTTTTCATTGTAATAAAATATTTGTCCAACATCTTTGCAAATAGAGCTTGCATTCATATGTAAACGTGTTTAAAGATTGTCTATCAACATTGTGAGGACTACTCTGTGCTTGAAAATTATAATGATATAGTATTTCTGGCGATCAATACTGACGTCTGTTTCGATGCAATCGGAACGGGTATTTTCAAAGCGTTATACAAAATTGTTGACTACAATGAAATCAATGGCGAAGACGACAGAGGGAGTCTGGTTAAACTCCCGGGAATACCGAACAATCAAAATCCGTTCACCCGTTTTTGCTGAATCAGATAGTGATCGCACGATCAGCATTGCATTTATTGAGCTACGTAGTGTGACTGGATTTTGATAATAAAACCTTAGAGGGCAACAAAAGCAGTGCATGCGTCTATACGTTCTTCACATTATTGGATTAGAGTATCCTCTTAAGAATACTTCTCTGACAGCTGATTTTCTGCTCTCTGTCCAGCCAGATGAAACATGCAAGCGAGGAATGGTGTACAAGGCTACAACAGGTGTTTCGGTGTTTATATAGAATTTGCGCGAAAAATCGGGGCAGCTACTAACAAAACGTAGGCAAACGAAACACCTCATTTGCAAGTAAACGTCAAAGTAAAAGTGCCGCAAAATATTGACGTTTAATGCTGAATGGAATGTGGTGAAAGATACAATCGGTTTTATTATTATTATTATTAATGCTGAATGGAATGTGGTGAAAGATACAATCGGTTTTATTATTATTATTATTATTATTATTATTATTATTATTAAATCAAATCATCGATAAAAAGAAAGAACCGTTTTATTTCAGGTATTACTCTGTCAAAGTATCTTTCCAAAATATTTTTAATCATATGACCCACTCACGTTTCGTCGTAAATAATAATACGTATGACATGGTCGTCGCAAAGAAAATGTTAGGCTTTGAAACTCGTTCTCATTTGAGAGTACTGCTAATTATTAGCAAATGTTGCTCTCCTGAAATTTGACATAGCATTCAACAAAATTTCCTGTTTGTTTATTCTTAGCACCAACCTTAAATGTTTTAAAATATATAAGCAAGACAGAAGAGAATAATCTTAAAATGGATTGATTTCATGGACGTGAAACACAGTAACAGCTCCTGAGATTTCACTCGCTTCCTCGTTTCTTTTGTTCAGTTGGCTGGAATATTCTGGAATGTTCCATGCTAGTTTTATATTCTTTTGTTTGCTGGAGGTTTCTGCGCCTAGAACATGGCTATGCTTCGTCCGCCTTCAAAAGGGATCTATATAAACCAAAAGCGCTTGTTCATTTTCTTTTATTTGATGCGACGTGCTTTGCAATGCTTGTGTCATGTATGTTTCCTTGAAAAATCATTTTTATTTGTTACATTATATATTGTTTTCAAATATGAAAACAGCCACATACAAAATTGACATTTTACCTGTAGGTATCCTGCCTCAGACCGCCATATTGTATTTAAAATAATTAACTATAATGCATAGTTGATTGACCAATATACGAAGTTACAACCGTTAGTACATAAATGATAAGTGTTAGCGCAGAATCCGTCCCCAATCACTCGACCGTCGTTCCTTAATTTAGATATTCCAGCGTTTGTAATAAGCTAGAACTATTCAATAACAAATTATATTCCATTAGCTATGAGGTCATAACTTATTTTGTCAAAATTATAACTTTAAGTTCTACGGATGTCACTATTCAAAGTCAGCTGCAATTCTAGCACGTCAAACATTTAAAACTATTAGGAGCATAGGTAGGGTATCTTAGGACAAAAAAGTTAATCTAGAAATAAGATGGATTAATATAACTGCCGCTCATCTTGAAAGGATGCCCCTCAGGGAACAATGGGAATGTAGCATTAGTCCATAGGATTAACAATAAAAGGTCCCATTGCGGACAAGATAAATTTAGCATTAGTCCTTAGCAAGATATTTCAAATTGTTCCCAGAAATTGTTTTAATCATGAGTACAAAATGTTATTCTGGGATGGGGGGGGGGGATGGCAATATAAAAGATGTCCATAGAAATAACTTGATCGAATCGTCTGGGGACAAGGGGAAATGGGACTGGCTGGGGACCATGGGAATCATAATGTTAAAGCTACACCCCCTAACAAATACTCAGCTTTTTACTGAGTAAAACCCAGCTATCGACTGACCAAAACCTACTCTTACTAACTTACAAAAAAGGGTAAGAATATTTGCACACGATACACATAAACCCACTTATTTAATATTACACAAAGGGTAGCATGTGCAACCAGGGGCAAGAAATAGAAGTTAAACCCCTCTTAAATAAAACTAAAAATCACCCTACCACGCTAACCCTCCATAACTTCATAACTTTCACCTTTTAAAGAAAACAACCAACTTTGTAATTCCCATAACCTTGCAATGCAATTTAAGGAGAGAAAAGGGTAGGAATATAGACACTATGCACACAAACATACGTATATATCATAACATTAAAGAAAGTGGGAGTACTCACACACAATAGATAACAAATAGCCAGGAGTCTTAAGTTCTTCTTGTGAATAGACAAAAGACAAAGAGATACATATTTAAAAATAATATTGGCCATTATCGAATAGTATCTCTATTTCTGAAGATCTGAATGGACAGGGAATGGCCGTTTGTTGTTTGTTTTTTTTTTGTTTTTTTGTGTTTTTTTTTTTTTTTGTTATTGTTGTTTCTGT
This sequence comes from Megalonaias nervosa, assembly GCA_016617855.1. Classification (NCBI taxonomy): domain Eukaryota; kingdom Metazoa; phylum Mollusca; class Bivalvia; order Unionida; family Unionidae; genus Megalonaias; species Megalonaias nervosa. The sequence goes on along the minus strand of JAECUM010051647.1, from coordinate 19,788 downwards.
CATACACACTCTCGATTAGTGGCGGCAACTCCCGAACCTAAGTCTAGAGACAGCACATCTGTTTTCATCTGTATCCACCTCAATGATTAACGACTACACATAATCTAACATTATGCGAATCAGCTTCAAACTCCCAGTTCTCCACTTGAGAGAATATGGGCTACTCTGAATATGATGTTGATGTTCTTGCAGCAGCTCCATCTAAAGTTCCATATCAGTCTTCTTGCTGGGTCCTCTCTCGACGTTGGGATAGTCGCTGCTGGGGTTACCTTTTCTCTACTTCTTTTCTGTCGTTCTTATTGTTTCATACTTACATCTTTCTTCCGCTCTTTAGATTTTGTAACAATATGGATTCTCTTCACCAATCCTCTTTTGGGAAAAAGAACCATTTCTTGAACCAGGCCCAGAAGTGGTTGACCTTGCCTAAGTGGATGGTGGCTTCAAAAAGTCTTTCCTTGACGCTAGAACATGGTTAGGCTCTTTGTGTAATCGACGGTGAACGGCATGACTGATGAAAGCACAGCTTTATTTCCTTTAAAAAAGGGCGTAAAGGAAAACATACTTCAGACCTGAGACGTAAAGATCGACAAAAATAGAAAGGGGGAGAGTATGTCAAAGGAAGTTTAGTTTTCTTTCAGACACCCAATCAGCATCATTGTTTTAAAAATCGACTTTTTAAACAATTCTACTCACTTAAAAAGTCAAGTTAAAATGACGAAGAAGAAATAGGGCTAGTATTACTGACATGTACCGAAATAAATATTAAACATGAATGTATTTCTGCGGTTGACAATTTTAATGAGTACGACAGGACTTCCAGTGATCTAGTACAGTGTCATTTTGCTTTCGATGGACACTACGTTTCTGGACTAAAGCAAACACAAATATAATGACCCTATTTCAAACTAGAGTGGGATAAACGATTTCTCCCAAAGCATTTCCATGTAGTCGTCTTTATTGGTCACTCTTAAATAACTCGCAAGTGAAAAGTTCCATTTTACTTTCCGCACATATCTTACTTTTTGCAATCAGGATTTGGAGGTCGTCTGGAATCCATGCACGCATGAGAGATAGGTCATACACAATTGTGTAGCCGATGCAAAAGGGCCTATCAGACGGCAGTGCAGATTCTTGGGCCTGTAGATGTAGAAACCTTTTCGAAACCAACGCAATGGAAGGCCGATACACAAACCAGCAAAGGCCCGAAGACAATCGACATGGAACCAATGGAATACATATGCACCTGAAACAGGAACAGATGCCATACTAGGGTTTCCTAACGACAGACAACCATTCTTAGTGCACGGGAATGGACTGCCTTTGTAATCTACAACGACATATATCTGGCCATGCCTTTCTGAGCACGACAGGAGGGACAGAGCGAGGTTTGTGTCTGGCATGCCAACTACAACCGAAGATCTCAGCTCGCAAAGAATGGACAGTAACACATTTCCTCAATGCTTGCCGGTGGTCATATTTTATCCAGCCTCCTCCACCGCAGCACTCCAAGATCTTGTCGCAAACATAGGTGGCCTTACTCTTGCTTGTTCTTGTATATAGCATGGGTATGTCTATTGTTCTATGGCAATTATTTCCTGATAGATCACCATTTGCAAACGGCCAACCTAGGTGCTACCCTTCAACGCCAAACATAGAGAAACAGACGCTCCGATCGCCGATACAAGCCCGTCCATTTTAGCAAACTTTCAATATTTTCCAGCATAGGAGAAAGACTCGCAAGCCGCAACATGAGGATCCGTGCAGTCGCCAGAGCGGAGGGAACCTGCCACACACTTGCCGGATCGACCCAAGCGGGAGAAACACCGTGGGATCCTTGATCAAGCCTCTTCGGTGGCAAATGTTGCGTGGTCTTTTATGTGGTTCCTCCAGCCGCATGGTTGATGTGTGATAATTGACACGTTCCACATCAGGCTCCATAAGCGCCGGTACGACCTCCTGATATTCCGGCTTGCAAGATGTTTTTCTTATGTTTCAGACTGTCCAGGTAGGGCTATATGGGTTGGCACAAAGACTACGATGATGCACAGTAGTCTACACTCTGACTTTTCCTACCCTACCTGCCGAGACGAAATCATTGTATACCAGGAAATTAGAGACGATGGTGTTTCATTTGTGCTTATCAACGACTGCATTAACACAAATATGGTATCAAAATTTCAAACGTTTGGCTCTGAATTTATTATGAATGAAAACCGCATCATACGGATGCAAACGTCCATCAATGATACTGATGTTGTAATGAAGCATTACGCACATATGACAATCAGCGAGTGATTAACTGATATAAAGGTTGTGTTTGGTAACACCAAATTGCCAAACAGTGTAGTAGTGTATAAGCCACCTAAACCAGTAATTTATGTGTCTAATCATTGTATATCAAATGTAATATTATTAGACTGAGGTTTTTTTCGTGACTGAGGGTAGAGTTCTGGCATACCTGACCTTAGTCAATTTTATTGATATCAATATCGATTTGAGGTTAAAGCCTAACCTTTACAAACTTAAAATGTACTGGAAGCAAATTTGTGACCATCATCCTGTTCATTTTATTATATATTAGGTCAGTGAAATTATTATTATTATTATTATTATCATTGTATATATATATATATATATATATATATATATATATATATATATATATATATATATATATATATATATATATATGATGTAACAAAATTCCTCCTTTTAGTTAGGACTCAAACTCCACTTTGGAGTTATTATCATTTCATTCCATGACAACTTTTATTATAATATTGTCATCAATCAAAGACTATTGGTACGTTAAAATATTCAAGTCTCTTGGTACATGAGTACATTCAAAACTGGAATTCATATAGAACTCCCAATACTTTCGGACTTGTTATCAAACATTTAGAATTATTTGCGATTTAATTCTCCATAATGTGGGCTAGTCTTAAATTTTCACTTTGTCTATTAAATATAATATTTGTTAATTTTACATATTTTGTTGGTTTTGCTTCTTTCTGTTACTTAGTTTGCGACACTAGAGTTGTACAATATTTCAGAGATATTAAAAATTGTTTTTAAAACTTAAATTGAATCTGTTTGGGAATTTTCATTGTCCTTGATAAAGATTTTAATCTCACACATTTGAGAAATCCTCAGTGAAACCAGCAAGCTTTCACAATGCCATCTAAAGTGGAGAACTTTGTTTTAAATATTAAAAGCACTTTACATAAAGGCTTGAAAAGCTGTCAGCAGCCATTGAACTTGCTCCACAGAATATCCATAACTGATGACATCTTTAACAGAACAGGAGGTAAAGCATATTTTGATTCAGTGTTGAGTGGCAAAGAAATTATGGATGAGAGTGCTTTGTGTTTGATTAGTAAGTCTGGAAGATAGAAAAGTAAAGTAATTAGTTTAAATTGGCATTGGAATTAACAATGCTTATTTTCAGTGGAATCACAAATTCCGGAAGAATCTCACATGTGCAGAGAGACGAACGGGAAAAAAGAGATAAAAGACGTGAGAGATATACAAATGCCGAAAGAAAAAGGAGAGAAATGCAGATACAGAGAAAAGAGAGACAAATGCAAAGAGATAAACAGAGAGAGAGACAGAGAGAGAGACAGAGAGACAGAGAGACAAAGACAGAGAGAGAAGGGGAGGGAGAAGGAAATTCAAATTCAGAGAGGGGAATAGTAGAGGGCAAGGCAGATGCAGTGAGATAAAGAAAGAAGAAAGGGAAATGCAAAATAGATTACAAGAATTAGAACAGGGCGGCGGATCACACTACCCACCCCCTTTACATACAAGTGCAGGTTTTGACGTTACTAGAAATATTAGGTCGGTACCCCCTTGTATCACAACAGAAGCAGATAAATACTTTCCCAACTTTAACAAAATTGCTGAAAATTTTAAATGGACAAGAGAACATTGGACTTTGTTAATTCGGATTGTGCTTATTAACAAAACCCATGAAGTCTACATTTTACTGTCGGTGCAATACAATGCTGATTATGATGTGGTTGAGGAATGTGTCTTGAAATGTTATGAGTTAGTACCTGATGCATATCGCAAAATGTTTTGGAATTGTATACAAGAAACTAGACAAACCCATGTCAAATTTACAAGGGCAAAAGACGACCTATTTGATAGGAGGTGCTCAGCTAAGAAGATGGAACACTATTATGATAACTTCAGACAGCTCATATTAAGGAATTGCATCCATATTGATGTAAAGACCTATCTTCACGAGCAAAATCTTAAAATTTTGGAAAATGTTGCCTGCACATGTTATGACTATTCTTTGACTCACAAAGTTTCATTTTTCAATAGGTCTTCCTCTCAGCAATTGTTTTGGTATGATATCGTCTGTTTCATATGAGTACTTCCAAATCTTAATCTGGTACAAATTTTAGAAATGAAGCCTTCGATAACACTGATCGGAAATCCTTATCTTCAGTGTGCACTTATTGAAGAAAGGGCACATCATTTCAGATACATACAGGTTGAAGAAAGAAACATAATATAGTCAGAATGATTTTATTTCAAAGAGGTCAAGGTCACAGTTTTGTATTGAAAGTAACACAATTATTTCGTCAAAGGACCCCAGTCTGGTTTTATTATGGAGAAGTTTGACCATTTATATCAAAAGGTTCTATATCACTTATTGGTGACTATGCCAAGTTTATCCCTATTAAAATATTAAAGGACACAAAAGCTTCTCAGAGTCTTTTATTATCTTGTACTTTCGCTTTGCCTGTGAAGTCTTCTTTTAGAGAAAATGTTCATATTCAGGGACTAGAGTGCGGCTTTGTTAATGTTTCTCTCAGTTGTGTCGATTTTTCCTCAGACTTAGTTTCAGGGCCCGTTAAGAGGTTCAAGCAGCATCAGTGAGCAGTCATGCGTGCACATCAAGTTTTAGTTCTGATTAAATTTTCATTTTAGAATTCTTTAATGTTTCTCCTTATCCATGAAAAGAATGGTATAATACGAGTCATATAATAATTTAGGAATTTCTATACCTGGTTTTTTTTGAAATGATTTCATTTATTTTTAAATCAGTTTGAGAAAGTAGAAGATTGAATTCATCGAACTGTGCTGACCGAGCACCATCAGCCCTCTAATCGTAGTTAGATCACGACAAAATGTTTGAATTCTGTGATGTTTGCTGCAAGAAGAAAACCCAATCTAGAATCCTATTTGACTGCTTTTGTCCAGAGTAATAGCTGAGAGTCATTCCTTTCGAAGTGGATTTAATAAATCAAGATCACAGTAAATTGCGAGACACAACAGAGCATAAAAGATATTGATCATTACAATTTTCCAATGACACCGACAAATGGGCATTCGTTTTTGCTGCAAGAACTTTATTCCAATTGTCTCTTTCTGGACAAAACTTCTAATTTATACTCTTATGTTTTTGAACTTCTTTATTTCTATAATTTGTTTCAATTCTGAAAAGGGAAGAGGATTGCAAGCTGAAATGAAGCGGTAGGAAAAAAGGAAGGCAATCCAGACAAAGAAAGATTATGTCTTGTCTACATTAGGTAATTTCTTTCTCTTTAGAACTAAAGTCACGAGCAAGATCACACATTTCTTTGAATACGCACCTTCTATCTATTACGCCATGCACAAGACAAAGCATGCCAAACGTCTACAACTGAAGCCGTCAACACCACACAATCTCTCTATGTACAGTATTGAACCCTCACTCCTGGGAAACACACTTAGATTAAGGAAAGAAAAATGATTTTATTTATTTTATTCTCAATCAACAAGAAAACGTTTCAATATTTGGCTAATACCAGCTTGGCGTTTTAAATGATACCGGGAAAAGTCTCGCAAAAGTGTGTGATTCCCACTTTTCTAGCTAACAGGTTCGATAAGCGGTACAACGGACAGACGTCACAAGGGTTGATGTCTCAATCACACCGAGCACATTATATTGCAATACAAAATGCAATATCACAGTGAGTGCTGGTCCTATTCCCTCTCATTCCGTAAACAAGTAAGTCGAATGGGTTTTTTTATTTCTTGCTTCTCACGACCAAGCCTTGCTCTGAAAACAAGATTTAGATTATCTATAGATATCCAAGATACTGAAAGACATACAAATGAAAACAGCAGCACAGAGGTTGATTACCATGTGCTTTGAACTCCTTAAAATATGTGGAGAAAGGGGTATCATATACATGACAATAACTGTTGACTATCATTCAAACGAGAGGCTGCCGACATTCTAAAGTCGATATTCTTATTACAATCCCAAAGAAGGGTAAAGTCCAAACCTTTAAAAGAAATTATAGGAATTCTACTGTCACCCGAGTTATAAACAAGATGTTATATAGAGCTTTGCAGGAAAGAAAACTGAAGAAAAATTGAGTCTGACTCAGAGCTACAACTCGCATTCACTAAATATCTACCAGAAGAAAGCTGTCCGTCTTGTAAATCACGGGCTTTGAACAAACCGTTTTATGTTGAAATAATCTTTGATGTCGTAGACTACCAGCACACAGGCATCACCGGAACACTATGACGCCTAATTAAAGATACGCAAATGAAATCCAGACCGAAAGGTGGAAGAGTGTGATCAGCGGCACCACAACTAATTACAAGGGATCAAAACAAGGATCCTAATTTTAGCCAACTTTATATAAATGTTTTAACGTGGACATCGTCAACTGCAGTACTAGGTCGAAACCTTGGAACTCCAATAGATATAACGTCTGTAGGTAGACGCGCTGTCGCAAATAACATGGCATTATGTGCCTAAATTCCGAAGGAATTACGGAGCAGCATGCATCTAATTATACTCGAACAAAATAAAACAATCGTATTCTGATCTCCACACGGCATCCAAAGGAAGAGCAAGCAGTCACAGGATACAGGAAATCGAATATAGAACGTCCATGGAACACTTAACGATATTATGAGGTGCAGTAATGAATAGATGCAACAGAGTCAACCCAAATTTTCGACCACTAGAATTATACCTCTTTTCGTTGACGTTCGATTGCTTAAGGTTTTGAGGCCCTGATATTACAAGACATAGATGTTAATGTATTTGTGAAACCTTTAGCAACAAGCTTGCGTCAGATTCTCTTTTGCCTGAGATATATGCCACAGTCCCTACATATACTCAGATCGGGGCTATTCATGTGTCTGCGCATGTTCTGATGACAATCATAACCTTATTTGGTAGTATTGTGCACCTTAAGAATACCAAAGAATATGATAATACAACACGACAGCTAGCCCAAAAGAATGAATGCAGCCACATCTGATTAACAAGGGTCAGTACCATAATGTATAGATACTTTGAAGAGGAACAGAACCTATAGATAAACCAGCAGCTGCACCAACATTTCAACTTAAATGTGGCCAAGGATGGGTTAATCTCGTGAGATCGGAAATATATTTATTGGACATTAGTGCTGAACAGTTTTTAAACCATATGCAACAAATAATGTATTACAAAATATGAAAGCTTCTCCATCTCCTTCAAACTCTGTAACAAACATGTAATGTATTATAATATCAAAGCTGTTGAGTCCAAGAAATGTATTTGCAGCATCTAACATATATATTACGTTTAACTTAAATCCTCAGTTTTCAAATACTATGCAGAGATATCTTGAATGAGATCACCTTTAAAAGGCGAAATAAAACTGTAAGCTGCCATGTTTAAATCACCTGCCAGCATCATTATTTAATACAGAACTACTGAAATGTATACTAAAGGTAACAGTGGTACCAAGAAGCAGGTCTGAGCTAGGTACATGTGACACGATATTTTTATTTTGCTTTCTAAAAATGAATCAGTTGAAAAAACTGATTTGAACATTTCTTGAACGAGCTTTTGTGTCAAACATCCATATTGGTAAAAAATTTATAAACATTGTAGACAATTTGGTATGTCGGAAAATGGTTTGAAAAATAAAAATGATCACGCTTAATCAAGGGAAGTTATGACGGTATAGCATATTTCTGGATTTAATTATTTTGCTTGAAGAAAATAAAAGTAATATTTTTTCCATTTTACTGTTGTTGTAAAACTACCCTAGATTGTTTACTTTTAAGTTATGAATACCTCTGATTTAAGCCTTACCTTGTATTCTCGAACCAGTGGTCTCAACAGCTGTTTAGAATCCTTCCTGGTGACGTTCGCTTTCATCACCACTTTTCTGCATAATATGGCTAGATTCATTTGATGTGGAAAAATTCCACGATTTGCTCCATAAGACTGTAACATTTTTAGCTGTTGAATGAAGGCATGAATCACTAGGTTTGGTGGTATTCGAATTAACTGTGGTATTACCAAATACATGCTTTGAAACTTCCTCCAGCTGACCGTCTAGCTTGACCATGCATACAATTGCCATGCTAAGGTTTACTCTGTGAATTTAGAGCCAAAGCATAGCGATGAGGGCAAGATAGGCAAACTGCTACGTCTTCGAACAAAAGCATGGAACCGGACCTCTGAAACAGTATAAGGTGATAATGGTACTGTTCCGAACGTTTCCATACAGATTTCCCTGATAACAATATTAATGAATTATTTATTCTTCTACCAAGGTCTAATTATCATAACTTGAATGCCAACTTTTAAATTTATATTTTTCTTAAAGCAAACAGTTTCCATTTTCACTACAGTTCGGATCAGTTTACTCAATACAATTTTTGGGAGGCACGGCAGCTCAGTTTTCAGATTATCAACTTCATAATCTAAGGGTTTCGGGTTCGATACCAGCCTTAACCAACCCCAAACAACCCCCTTGGTGTATCTTCTAGAAAGGAGCTGAATTCCTATTTCCATGGCATTATATAGTCAATATTTGCGCTACACGTGCCCCTAAAACACACCAAACAAGGAATGTTCATTGCATTTATCACATTCTATTTGACCTTACATTAAAACAGTGAAATTTGTCTTCGCAGACATCATCATATTAGGGATATCTACTCATAAGGACATGAATAATGCGACTCTTTTCTTAAGTACATATTGTATGCTCTATATGCATCTAAGTTTCGCGGAAATGTTTAATTTGTGTTTCTTTATAGATGTTTCGTGGCTTTTTCAATGAACAAGAGAGTGAGAGAGAAAGAGAGAGAGAGAGAGGTCCTTGCCGTCATGTTTTGAGTCATTGTCGTGTATTTCAATTTTATCACGATGTTTGACCTTTTTTACTGCAGGTTTCTGAAGAAGAACATCCCGCTTCCAATCATATTTACTTTCACCCTGATCTAATTGATCATCCACTGCCTCCGTTAATAACCTAGTACGACTATCGGCATGTGTTTTCGTTTAAATCCAGGACATTTTCCATTGTATTAGATGACGTTAGACCTTGGGCCTCTTTGTGGCTGAATTCATTCATCCGTCATATCATAAAACCCTACAACATCTATATTGTAAACAGAAAATATAAATTGGCCAATAGGTAACTGTATCTCTTGAGAATTTAATAGTGAGGTTAGAAGATATGGGGAATATCTCTCTCTCTCTCTCTCTCTCTCTCTCTCTCTCTCTCTCTCTCTATATATATATATATATATATATATATATATATACGTTTTACAAATAGACTTTTAAATGTAGGAATTGTATATAGATTCTGTAATCTATATAGCAATGACTTCGACTCTTTATTAACAAAAATAATTTGAAAGTATACTGTATCTACCTGAAGAACATCTATGGGGATAATTACAAAGCACGTGGAGTAATAAAGTATGAATACAATACTAATTTCCTGTTGAATGAAAACATTTCCTATCAATAAATATGGGATTATTTTCTTGTATAAGCTAATAAGATAGTCAAGTCGAATAATATGTTTTTGTCTTCATTGGACGTGTGTTTCGTCTTTGAAGAGGGATGCAGGCATTTATAGTTAGGGCCAAAGCATTCATTGCATGGTCTGTGACAACATGGGTGTCTGGAGACCACTGTAACATAAAGGATATTTGCTTGAAACTCGTTAATGAAATTGGTGATGGTACTCCAGATTGTTACTCACGACACGAAGTATATTCGTTATTAACTCGAAGCAAGCAATTGTTTAAAAATGTTATACTGTAAGGTGTTGGTTAGTTACTCGTTAAAATAGAAAATATGTCTACTTCACGGGTCAAATATATTTTTATATCTACTCAGAACACGTAGATTTTCTTTTTATTGTCTATACCTATTGGCCTAAAACCTTCGATTTCAATGTATGTTTTTCCATTCTGCATCAGTACATATAACGACTGTATACTACATACATAAAAAAGCCCGAAATTGTATGATAATTTTAGGACAGCGGCTTTTGTAATTTTAGATTGTACATTTAATGCTTCAAGTTATGTGTGCTGTCAGCTTAATGAATGTTTTCATTCTAAAATGAAGAGAATATATATATATATATATATATATATATATATATATATATATATATATATATATATATATATATATATATATATATGTTTTGTGAACACATTTCGTGCACTGATTGATTGGAAACTTTTCTGCATTGGGTGTACTGTAGAGTCATGACAGAACACCCAAACAGACTTCGGATTGTAGTGATCGTAGGATTTATTTGTACGGATTTTTTCTGCTATGTTTGTTTATTTCTAGATTCACACATGACTTTGGCACCTTGGCGCCATGGCAGTCTACTTCCGTAACAGAGAACAAATTTTGATTATCAGTTAATTTCGGCTTTTCAATCGACAATAAGAGTAACAGATGCTCGATTTCACCATTGCTTTTGGACATGCTTATGATTGTGATGTCAACTAAAATGGCTGCTTAAATATTTTATTACAATATGTAATACAATACTGTACAGGTGACATAATATCGATTAGCAATAAACGTATACTAGGGTGTCGACAGTCTTGACACATTGTAAGGCCTATTCATCCTAATGGAGAGAGAGAGAGAGAGACAGAGACAGAGACAGAGAGAGGGAAGGAAGGAAGAAAGGCAAATACGGAAAATGAAATATGCATACAGACGGCAATGCAGGTCTGAATAACATACATAAGGGCATATACCTTTCCTAAATAGAGAAAGAAAGTTTCAAAAGTAATATCGCCACTGTTGCGATGTAATTTTTCTCTGATATATTTTAGTATCTCATTATGAGATACGAGATTTTATTTTATCCGCACGCTTTAGCATCGACATTGGGCATATTATGATATCCTCGCTCCGTCAGTCTCTCCGTCACCTCATCTTTTCCTAAACCGTGAGGTTAAAATGATTTATTGATTATAATTTCCCTGTGGTAAAGATATGTTTGAAGATTTTAGTTTTGAGTCCCACTCACTGGGATCGATCCTCTCTCTGGGACACATAACACCCCATGGAGGTCCGTAGGGTGGTATCAACGTCGAATGTACATGAATGATGACACTATCAAATATACTATTACCAAACTTCATCATGCAGTGGTTACACGCATCATATATAAGCAATGTAGCGTTGTGAATTATGGGTTACTGACTGGTTGTGGTGGTGGTGGTGGGAGAGGAAATACAACGTCAGGAAATTTGCAACGGCTAGCCATCAGTGTAGCAGCAGAGAGAGTGAACAGACCAGGTCGGTTCGCAAAAATAATGGTTCCTACGAAGGTTGAAACAATAAGGCCAATACAATCAAACCAAGGCCTCTAATGAGCGCATTTCTATACGGAAGAAACAGACTGCAGTAATGCCAAATCATAAGGGTTAGCTCATCGCTCTTACTCGTTCGTTGATGTGTATTTTTCAAATTTTAGGTGTGTTCGTTCTTGTGTTTTGGTCGTTTATCACCCCCTCTGCTGCTATAATTAAATCATTATGTTTATCAATAACGATCGGCGAAGCACATTCGGCTAGATTAGCTCGAGAACGATTAGAAGCAATACGAAAATATCTTCCACGCCATGACGCTGTTAAACAGCAATTACAAGCGCGTCAAGAATTTCAAGTGGAATTCACTGAAGGTGCATAACAATTACTTAAACCAGTTGTTGAACCAACAAGGAAAATCGTCTCAGCGACCGAGGCAACACAACAAGCCCTTGCGGCGTTACCCGGGCGTGTTCAACCGGCACAACCCGCACAACCAAGACCATCAATATTTGATAAATTTACCGAAGAAGGTATTGCCGCGATCAGGAATCCAGATCAATTGTTGGACATCGCCACGATTGGATATAAAGATCGAACAAATATGTAAAATCAGAACATGTTGATTCGTTAAAAGTCGGCAAATGGCTCGGTGATGTATTTCGTATTGCCGCTGATGTTCGGCGAATCAGAACCAAACAGGAACATAACGATTTTGAAACTTTTTCACGGGCTGTGAAAGAACATATTGAATAGCGGTAATTACAGCAAGAACAAGCACAAGAAGAACAAGCACAAAAAGTTGAAAAAATACAACATATACCGGAAGAACGTGAACGGCAGCTGGAACAACAACGGCAGGAGCAGCAAGAACGACAACGACGTCAACGATTAATAAAGGAGCTGGATCAGCTGCAGGAACGGCAACGAAAAAGACGAACAAAGCTCCGACAACTAGAAATAGACCCAACAAAAAAATCCTTAGGTATGGCACCACTGGCTGAAGAAGAAGAATGGACTGAAGAACAAACAAGACCACCACCTGAACTAATGCCAGTAACAGAAGAAGAACCCCCCGGTGCAACTGGATCTGGATACAACACTGGTGTTTACAACACTGGTGTTTGCCCCGGTAATGCCCTTACAGATGTTGAACGACTAGAAGTCCTCATTGGTGGAAAACGAGCTGGTAATAATTCTCCAGAAATTATTAATGAAGCAGCCGCTATTTGTCAGCGATTGTTTATAGGCGGTATCATGGATATTAATGTGTATCGGTCCCTGATTAATGAAATCGCCGATGATTATTACAGCGATTAAGCAGTTAGATATAATTAACACAATAAGATGATTATATGTGCTGCTCAGCGTGGACCGACCATGGTCAGGGAGATAAATTCGCGATTGCCAGTATATAAAGCAATCTACGGGGATGGACTCGGCGATGTTGTTCAGGGTTTATTTTCGAGGATAGCCCCAAAGGCAATACAGATTGCAAACCAACTAGGCATGAAAGCCATTGACGTTATTCGTGAAAAAGGTATTGATGCTGCCCGCGACGTTGCCAGTAAAGCATTCTCTGCAATCAAGGATAGACTAGCACGATTAGTACGTCCAAAACCTCAGCCACCAGTAAAATTACCCAGCACTGAAGTGATGCCTGCAAATGTTAGTAAAATAATAAATCAAGCCGCAAATCAAAAACTAGCAGAGTTAGCTGGTGAAAAAGAAACAAATATAACTGCTAGTCTGATAGCAGAAAGTGGTCTTCGTATTAGACGATAACAAGTAACATAGAGATGTTTAAACGTATGTCTCATCCCGCATTTGACATGGACGCACCAGTTCTCAAAGATGAATCGGTACGTGAATATCAGTATTATTCTTATGACGCACGTGTACCTGACGAACGTGGAAGAATCGAATTACAAGTTCAGGATACAAGCAGATATTTTTTACCTGCTGAGGCATTTATCGAAGTAGAAGGTAGACTTTTAAAATTAGATAATACAGATTACGAAATTGGTGATCGAGTTGGTTTTGTCAATAATGGTATTATGGCGTTATTCAAAATGCCGCATATATGATTGATGGACGAGAGATTGAGATTTGTCATAACGACGTCGAAGTTGCCACAAGGATATTTGGTCTTGCAAGATATAGCGATGATTACTCAAGATCAGCTGGTCCATCAATGATGTTTGCCAAAGACACAACTGATCAACCGGAGAGCAGAAACTTAACATTAAATGCAGCCGGGGACACAGTTGTATCAATGAATGAAAATTTCAACTTGAGATTTGCAGCACGTCGAGCAATGCTGGGCGCCGATGAAAGATTTTCATGTGCGATTCCACTGTCACACATCTTTGGATTTTGTAGAAATGTTAGAAAGGTTAATTTTGGAGCCAAAAACACAATTGTACTCCTACGAAAAAATTCCGACCATGATGCAATATAGCACGCTGAAGGAGCTAATCCAGCTGCAACCGCACCACTTCATGGAAAAGTAATACTGACAAAACCTTCTTTGTGGATGCCAACAATGACTCCATCACTAACCGAAGAACAAAGGTTACTCGCTTTCCCCAGCGGCGGCAAGTCAACGTTGTAATGGTTAACAATGACGACAGATGCTATTCAAAGTAACATTAATGGATTATTCACATGGCAAATAGCAACACAGCAAGGTGTTTCTGCGCCATGACATATATTTATTGCGTTCCAAGATGTCACACGAACAAGTTCACAAATACGAAGTGCAATGATATTTGACAAACTTTGTGTTACTGATGTTTCTTTGAGGATAAACGGACATCCAGAACCATCAGAGGATATTTTGTTGAATTTTGAACAAAACAGCGTTGCACGTGCGTATCTTCGTCTGATGACGTTCATGGGGCGTGATCAAAATGTTGATACTGGTTTACAAATATCTCAGCGGGATTTTACAACGTTGTATCCGATCTATTACCTTTCGCTGGAACACTTGGATTTGTTCAGGCAATCTGTCGTTGATAAACACTTTCGAGCTCGTGTGACAAGAGGTATTATTGTTAATTATAGAGTAATTGCTGTTATACTCAGCGATAAGACAATGCTAATTGAAGGTGTTGGTGGACGAATGAAGGTCTTTGATGCCCCGGAGGAAAATATGCAAGCGTTAATTTACAAGTCAGAAATATATCATAAATGCCATATCATCATGTTAGTGTCAGTCTGACTCCTGGTCAGATTAAAAAATTACAATCAGCATCAAAAGAGAACTTTGTAGCAAAAATATCACTAGCGCGAGAACAGATCACGGGTGGTTCAAATAAGCTACCGTTGACAGAACGCCAGCTCAAAAATTTCAATGAAGCCAAAGGATCAAAGACCGGCTTACGACTTAATCTTTCTGCGGGTGCCGTCAAAGACATCGCTAAGACGGGTGGTATGTTTCCGATTCTCGCCGCGTTACCAGCGTTAATAGCCGCTGCCGCCCCGCTGTTGCAAAAGCTGCTGAGTTATGTGCTGTTGGAACAGTTGCTGGAATGGCACTAAAGAAAGCATCTAGGCAAGGAATCCAAAATAAGAGGCGATCCAGAAATGCAGACCCATTCGGTTCTCGGTCTAAGACTACCAGGGACTTTACCTCGGCACGGGAACGGATTAAGAATTCCAGGCACTCGTTGATGTTCCGATGTCTAATTTTGATTTACTCGATGCTGCTACGCGATTAAATATAAAACATGTCAGAGGTGTTTTAATGCGTGATCAATTACCACACAAACCAAACGACATTGAAACTAGAATAATCAACCTAGATAAAAGCTCTGGTCATGGTACTCATTGGGTTGCTTACGCGATTGATCCACGTGGTATTGTTTATTTCGATTCGTACGGACTGGCACCACCAAACGAATTTTTAAAGTATGTTAATGATCTCCACACAATGCAACGCACTGCACTCTGGTATTCAACGCTACCAACACAAACATTAACGGATCCTCCAATATGTGGCCGTGAAGCACTGGAAGTACTTGATGCTGTATCAAGATAAAAAAAACCCCCCACCCAATAAGGCTGTGCACGAATGTACGAGTTCTGTTTTAAATAATCGCTAATAATATTATGGTAGATATTTACGGAAGACAGCTAAAGCCCGAACAACGTTCAAAACCCAACAAGCACCAGATGAAGATTTACTCAAGCGAGTAACAAGGCAGATAAATGATGAATTATTTGACCTGCTCAATCTTGCCAACGTTGATCCAAATGAACTTGTTGTATTTCAAAACCGTGAAGGAAAATTGAAGACGAGTAATATTTCAATCAACGATATTATTATTCGTAATCGATTATCGCGAGAAGGTCTTATTGCTGTGTACTACAAAGAGGGCAAACTTGTTCCTAGTGTTGTTACTCCGTTGTCAGTTCGAGATAGTATAAGTGAACGAGTGTTAAACACCGGCGATAAAATGAATGGCGTCATTAACATGAGCAACAATAAAATTACCAACGTGGGAGAACCGACAGATAATCTCGACACTGCAACGAAGAAATATGTCGATGATAAGGAAATTCCAGTGACAGCTTCGTTAACTACAATCAACGAAGGAATGACCACACTTAAAACTGATTTTACTAATCAAGTACAATTGTTTCTGAATTTTCGCAGAAACGTAAAGAGAACCATTAATTAATTTTTTGGAAGTCCACCAACCGTTGACATAAAACTCGCCGACGCTAACGCGAGAATCAACGATAATATCAGTGGAATTCCTAATATCGGCAGTAAAACTAATCTCGTTAAAATTCCACACAAACAAATTAACAATATCGTATACACAGTGGCATCAGGATCATCAACGTGGACACCGCAGAATAACGCTATCAAACATACAGCTGAAGTAACCGGTGTGTACAGGCTGTCTGTATTTAGTGGTGCAAAATCCCGCATATCTACCAAGTATCCTTGGCGTCGTTCAACCGATAATTTTTCTGGAACTGTGTCTGTTGAATTAAATAATGATGCCGAAGAAATATTTATGCTGGAACCATCCGATACAAATATAACCACAGCGTCTTTCTGGTGGTGTCTGGAATTTGTAGCTGAAACACCTCAATTAACTGTTTAATAAAATATAATGATTGACGTTCAGCGATACAGATACGATCAAGTATGTGCGTGACAGCGTAAACTGAAAAACATCGCTGACGATTTACAATATAAGTAAAATAATATCGCAGACGCATGACCGCCATTGACATAATTATGTATTCGGTATCTGCGCTTGTCGCTGAAGCCGGCGTGATATTATCAACGTTAACAGCAACCGTGCCGATCATTGTAACAACGTCGTTTCATCCGCAACAACTATTGCCGGTATTTTCAACATCGTTGCAAAGAAGATAGCTACATGTACAAGCACAAAATTACACGAACACACAATGAAACTGCATAAAGCAACGACAGCATATTCTAAACTATCATCGATGATTTCGTCGTATCTCAGTGATGGCAAAATATCCGATGATGAATTTAAAACAATAATTGAAATTTACGACGGTGTCAACAAACTTGAATTAAAATCGGAAATAAATAATAATGATGTCGATGCCCGAACATCGTTTGGATCAAAGATCACACGAATTATTGCAGCAGATCGTCACAAACACAACTCCGCAAAAAACCACAATGATATCGGCGAGTTCAACCAATCCTGAATTCGGTATTGTTTTTCCAACTGCAATTGCAGCATCAGAAATAGCGCTGGCACAATTACGGGTTTATCATAGTTGGCCAAATATCAGATCAACGTCGTTTGGTGGTCTTCCGCCGAATAATTCATTAGTATTTGCAAATAAAAATAAACCAGATGGAACTCCAGATTGGTAAGTTGTCAGTGTACCAACTGGCAGATATCAAATAGAACAGATCAATGAAGAATTCCAACGCAGAATTAAATCCATTACAGGAAAAGAATCAAAGATAGCTATTACTGTTCATGAGCCAACGTTATCATCGGCCGTTGAAATCTTATCGCCAGATTAAGTCGTTGACATTTATCAATCTTCGATCAGATCTGTGTTAGGTTGGCCTGAGGTTGCGCCGGATTATGTTGGACCACCAGAACCACGACGAGATGAATTTTCGCAAAAGAAAGAATACATTCAAAACATTTCAGTTATGAAAAACCTTTACGACAATACACAGATGATGAAACTGGTCAGGTTTTAATCACCGTAGAATATGATCAAGAAAAACGTCACAAAGAAACAAGTGTTCTTGTTAAATCCGGCGAGGGATTACCTGTTGACAGAAATTATTTAAAATCTTACTCTGACGATATCAAGTCTGAACACGCAAGATTTCCTAATGATCTAAAAAAATTATTTTTAAGTATAGCAAATATTTATTCCGAGAATACAAAGCAACAAATCATCGAAACAATAATGATCTTAAATACAATTGCGGATCATCTTCAGGACGCCAATAGAGAAATTAGAATTATCTTTGATAATGCTGGACCACAAAAAGTTACTAAATATTTTAATATAACTGAACAACAATTACAAACATTTATTTTTCCAGGATTTGATAATAATGAACTAAACAAAAATCAGTTAATGATATAATCAGTGAAAACTTTCCAAAAGTTATGAAGGCATGGAGAAAAGTAGCTCCGCCACCAAGAATTCTCAAATACAATAATAATCCGTACAATGAAGGAGGTCATGTTTCACCGGGTATCGTCAATATAACATCAACGATCGCGGTCAATTTTGTTTGTGACGTCATCGACGGTAGTTATCAAGTTGACCTCGAAAAATCCAGCCAAGCCCAACAGGGATACATCCTATATTCATTTACACCTCAAGTGCCCCCAGGGTATTTGATTGTATCAGAACCAATCAATGTTATTTATTTAAAATGTCATAATCCGCGTTTATCGCGGATACATTTTAAACTTAGTGACCAACATGGACACATTCTGGATTTGAGGGCAGAAACACATAACATAAATCTGTATGTACGCTCATAGAGCGTCATCGTAGAATGTGATCGCCCAGATAAAATCAGGGATCTCACCCTCATAGAGCGTCATCATAGAACGTGATCGCCCTGGTAAAATCAGGGATCTCACGCTCATAAAACTCCAAAAATGTCATCGTAAGGAAAACAAAAAAATTATACCAAATAAATTTTCTGAATATGCTTGATCAAAATATTCTGAATAAAAAATAAATCTGATTCCAAGTTATTATCAGAATAAAATATTTTTTTTTACCCTTGACTTAGTCCGTGATTATATTCTTGACTTTGTCAATGGAGTCAGAAATGAATTATCCTTCTTGTTTAGTAGTCAGAAATGAATTATCCTTCTTGTTTAGTTGGCATCACAGTGAGTCTCACTTTCGCTTTTGCTCGTATTGTGGGTAGAGTAACACTCGTCGCTATCTTTTGCCAATGAATCATAATCCGTCATCGACATAATATCTCTCAACTGTTTTACACGAACGTGTACAAATCTTTTTGTTTCATATTCGTGAGATAATTGTAATCTAACTTTTTCGATTGAGCATGAAAGTGATCGTAACATCGCCTGTTGGATCAACTTTATGAATCTATAATCGGAGGGTAACGTATACCTATTTTCGGATTTTCGAGATTGTAATGATTCAAAATCACGCATAATTTTTTTCAGGATCAAGTTCATCACATATTTTTATACCGTCATGTTCTAATTGCTTGATAGCAACAATAATAGCATTAATATTTTCAGAATTCATTATATAATAATTATTTGTTTAAATAAAAAATATATCTGAATGAAAATAAAAAATATATCTCTGAATCAGAATATTTCTGAATAAAACTATTTGACAAAATAAACAGCAGGATCATGTTTGGTCTACCATTCCACGGGGTCCCTTCATTGCCAGTTCTTACATGAGGTCCTAAGAGTCCTATCATCGATTCTTTGATCAATGTGGCTCTCTTCGCTGGTTAAGGTCTCTCTTATGACCCACAGATACCTCATGAGAGGTACATTTTCGTTGGCGAACATTCTTTCTGACTGTCCTTTTGTGGGGTACCCTTCAGTGAGGTCACCTTGACTATGTAAAGGTTACGAGCTCACATCACCCTGCTGTTTATTTTAGAGAGGCCAGCACATAGACACATCCCCAGCGAATTCC
>JAECUM010051646.1:22500-27490 GCA_016617855.1 Megalonaias nervosa | reverse complement strand
CCCATCAAATTGGAAAGTTGACACACGAAAATGGCATAGAAGAGCATCAAAATTGTTTTATTTAATATAACATTGCAAAACACATAGTGAATTACAAATTGATATGGCATTGTTGAACCGAATATATGCAGTACAAGTAATGGTTGAAATATCATAACTGGCGAAAATGGAAATATGTTTGGCGATGTTTACATAAATGGCAGTGATACAAATGTTGAAAAGTTAACGTTCTCCGTTGATAATCACATTGTCAACTACATAAATAGGATGATTTATATTGTTTGCTGAGGTATTAGCTTTGCCATTGCGATCAGGTTTGTCTATATCGGGAAAATTGGTCTCGTCACAATAAGTTATTCCTGCTCATCTACGTGACAACACTGTCTATCAGAGTCAATTATATAAGATCCCTCTGTGTTTGAACGCTCTTTCCGTCCCATCCTACCGTCAGCATATGGTGTTTGATGACCGTGGCTCTCCCTTATCTTGTCATTCTCGATCAGTCTGTTGCGACAAATAACTCTATACCAGTCTGTTGCGACAGATAACTCTACACCAGTCTGTTGCGACAGATAACTCTATACCAGTCTGTTGCGACAGATAACTCTATGCCAGTCGGAGAACATATCTTTGAAAGGTTTTCTGTCTGCTACTAACATGGTCTGGAACTTATATTGAACATTGATTTTCCATACTTTGAGCTTAAACTTTTCTTGTCGAAAATATAATTGTCCGAACTTCAACAATTTGTCGCGGGCAATTGTTATTAATACCGAATCAGGCAAGTTTGAGTTTCGATGCACTTGTCAGCATCTTGGTAGTCGCTAAGAAGATACGATTGGCCTGGTCTCGCTTGAACAAATCGAGTGTTAGAGCTTCGTCTAATAACTAGAGGTGTTTTGCCAGTACGGGGAAGTCACTAAGAAGACGCGATTGGCCTGGTCTCACTTGAACAGATCGAGTGTTAGAGCTTCGTCTATTATCTAGCGATCTTTTCCCAGTACGGGGAAGTCACAAAGAACAGATACGATTGGCCCGTGCCTCACTTGAACAGATCGGGTGTTAAGCTTTGTTAATTATCTAGTAGTCTTTCCCCAGTACGCGGAGTCCTGTATATGTATGTAGTCTCTGGGTCAAGAATAAACTTGCCAGCCAGGAAATCAAGCATCACTGTCCAACAGTCCCTATTTACGACCCATGGTATTCCCGAACCTATCAGTTTGTTACGCCTATGGCGTTAAGGTCAATAGACTTGTAGGCATGTGTTGCGATTTTGCGGGAGTTTATGTGCGTAGCTTAAACTATAATACTTGGTGCTGCTAACAATCGCCTTATTTAATTATTTTCGTCTTTAACCCGATAGAAAGTGTGCGAGAGTTGTGTATAATTTATTCTTCTGTCTCCAGTTTCTAGATCCGTAATTAATTCCTCGATTTTTGTTCATTTTACTTTCCCTCGTTCAAGTTAAATTCAGGCATCTCCTATGGGCCAATTTGCAATCAATTTGAATTTAGTCACTGACCTATTTCAAGATATTTGTAATTTTTGCAACCACTTTTACTCAAAAACTCCTTTGCATGCTTAGTATCTGTAAGGATGTCCATTCTAAAAATATTTCTGGGATCTTGTTTTCAGCAGGTTTTCGTTAATATTTATTGTATTTGTACCTAAACCATTCTTATTGTTTATATATGTAATCAAGGTGTTTAGTTCAACATCAAATTCCACGAAACTCTCTGGGAATAGATGCCCTCAAGCTTATAACACTCCACAATTGAATAATGTACTATCCAAATGAATATGACTCTTCTACCT
The DNA here is from genome assembly GCA_016617855.1 of Megalonaias nervosa. Taxonomy (NCBI): domain Eukaryota; kingdom Metazoa; phylum Mollusca; class Bivalvia; order Unionida; family Unionidae; genus Megalonaias; species Megalonaias nervosa. The sequence continues at coordinate 25,675 of JAECUM010051646.1, read as the reverse complement.
TCCTTGATTACAAATTCTCTGATTTATTGGTATGATCTAATAATTTGATCAGGAGTTCTATTATACACTTCTATGTAACCTCCTCTCACGTTTGAGGTAAAGTCACACATGCCAGTCTAAAAATGCAAGTAACCTGGTTTGTTATTATGTGGCCTATTTCCAGTGCGGAGTCGGTGTGACCCATTTCTTATCACTGGACCAGATTTAAAACTTTTATTGTTTTCTGAGCAATGACTGCAAAAATGTTATGAAATTAGAAATGAAAACAGCATAATAACTGGATAAAGCAGCAATCAATGGGTTGGCGATGACCCCAATACTATTTGTAACCTATGGTGAGTGAAAACAGGGTTCTCACTAAATTCTTCGGTTTGCAACAAATAATTGGACCTTCAGCCGCAATTACAGTGAAGAAATCCGGAACAGCTAAAGATCACTATAAGTACATATGCATAAATTTAGGCTACGAATTTGTAAAACATTGTTCATAAACTTCAAGCAAGGGGACAATCACATGTTTTCTTGGTGCCGCCGCGTTTCCTTTTCTGCGGGAAAACAACTGACTGAATCAACTCTACACAAATGAGCACCGCTGTGCGTGAAGTTTACTAAAAAAACACAACCCTGTAACACTTTACTGAATGGAAGGTCGTCGCTTTATTAGAACACCAAAGCTCACCACGAACCAATGAATCTTAGAGAGTTGTGGGTAGTGAGAGATTTGTTAGAGATAGTAATGATTGTACAGTGTCAAATTATGGCAATTGGTTTTGGTTGCAGGAAATATGCAAACTGTGTAATATAGTTATGCCATCAAGCCGATGGTTGGTATGCGGTCTTTACCATTAAGATTCGGCTTGGGTTGCGAGGAAAGAAACTTAGCTAGAAACTCATGAAACTTTGTTTTAACTAGAGAAAGATTGACCTTCTCACACAACAGTGTACACGGTGTTGGCATGCATCAACAGAATTTCCATTACGAATATGTGATCATAAAGTTGGTAATAGAAAAAAGCAAAAAGAACAAGTTATGTAAAACTTAACAAATAATTCAAATAAAATGAAAATTTAAGAGGAACTTAAATGATTATGAATTAAATCCAAAATAATCATAAAATGTTCTACACAAGTCCAAAATAATCGAATGTTCTGAATGAATTCCAGACCCTTGAATATACTAGCCTGCTGACAGTCCTGATGTATCACAATGACACTGTCCATAACTTCTTTCAATAAATTCACAATGGTCTCAGAATGTTATTTTAGTCCTATGAGCATTGTGTAGCTCTAATGAATAATCCAAACAAATGTCTCCTCTCAAATTATATCTAAATCTGCAAACTTATATTAACACAAGAACATCTGAAATAATCCAAAAAAAGAATTAAATTATTGCTCATTTTTCTTCTTATATACATATCCAAGAGTCTGTTGCGACTATATGTCGTAACATACCACGAGTGACAGACCTTACTGCTCAGTCCATTATTTCTAGTCAACCATAAATAACCCCAAAGTCGTAAATAGGTTTATTATTAGAAACTTAACAACACCTATATAGAGACTATGCAGTCTACGTGCCAGAAGTGAAATATACAAAATAGATACATTCATGTAGCAAAAGTTACGCGAAGTATAGGTATACATAAGAGAACTCTCGAACCAAAGTGATGACGACTGCAACCCAACACGATCTCACTTATGTTTTGTTTATTTAATTTATATTGAGTGTTTGACCATTGTCCATGATTATAGAGGTTTTGTGTGTACCTAAGTTTTGTCATGTTTGAAAGTTATAAATAAGTTGCCTACTGATATCTGAGTTAAATGTATTGCCTTAATTACAATCCTAGAATGTTTCGGAAGTAAACATGTGACCCACATCCTGATCATGTTATGGTGTCTTATGTTTTTATTTAAGGTTGTGGTAATCCAAATTGTTCATTCCAGGTTTAAGTTCAGTGTGTGGAATCATTTACTGTTGTGTTCAGATATAAATTGAGAGGAGTCATTTATTGAAATTATTCATTGGAATCACAAAGTGCCCATTGACTTTGTAGACTAAATCACTATTTTGAGATTATTGTGAATTAATTCAAAGACATTCTTTATGATAGCATCAAGACTGTTGGTACATCAACCATTCAATATTGGAATTCATTCGGAATACTCTATACTTTTGAACTCGTAATTAAATATTTATTTGGGATTTAATTTACAACTGTGTAAGTTCTTCTTAAAGTTTCACGTTATACCTTAAAGAAATAAAAGTATTTGTTGATTTTAATAAACGTGTTGGTTTTCGCTACCCTTTGTTACATAGTTTAAGACCATAGAGTCGAAACACATACAATTTACATCGCTTTTTCTGTTGGTCTTTGAACGAATCTAGGGTGACATTGCCCATTTATTGTTCATCAAGAAAAACAACGGCAGCCTGCGAGAGCAATAATAATAATAATAATAATAATAATAATAATACGATAAACTAAATAGATACACATCATGGAGAGTTGCCAAACTTGAACTTCTTAATAATGACTGCTATTCTGCTAAATTTTCTTTTATATTGTTTTGAAACTTCCACTGACGACAGCTTTTCTTTTCTCGAAACGCATCTATCACCATAAATTGTTTCCGCAGGAAGCTTGCAGAGATAAATGTTCTTATTCTTACTGCTGCTACGTTTACCAAGAAATTTCCAATCAGCCTTGAAAAAAGAAAGAATTAATGATCTAGAAGATTTATCACTGTAATTTGGAAACTTTTCTTGTCAATGTTTAACGCGAAAATGACTGTAGCCACAACTGAAAACGGGGTGACCACCGGATTAAATGTATGTGCAGGGATTTATATTACTTACCAGAATCCTCTATTAAGCTGTTTTTGAGTGCGCTACTTACTCTTCCATTTCCATGGTTTACAGCATCTTTGAAATAATCAACTTATTTTATTTTCTTGCTACCAATATGCATTGATTTATTTCGATTTTTCATATCTGCAAGTAGACAGAATTACGAGCGACTGCAATATTCGGGCCGTCCATAAATTCAACCAATTATACACCAGAAAGCACTGACCACTGATTGCAGGTTTTGTTGACAAAAGCTCCATATTTTAAATCAATTTTACACCATTAACACTCAGCACTCTGGCAGAGTTTTATATTTTTGAA
>JAECUM010051646.1:0-17500 GCA_016617855.1 Megalonaias nervosa | reverse complement strand
AATCCTGAGTTCAACGTTAGCTTTCCAACGACAATTTCCGCCAAGGAAATAGCATTAGCACAATTGCGAGTATATTACAGCTGACCCAATATTAGATCAAAGTTGTTCGGTGGGTTGCAAGCAAATAATTCATTAGTGTTTTCTTATAAAAATAAATCTGATGGAACCCTTGACTGGCATGTTGTTGGTATTCCTGCGGGCAGTTATCAAATACAACAGATCAATAGTGACTTCCAACGCAGGATTAAATCTATCGCAGAAAAAGAATCCAAAATCGCTAACACTGTTCATGAGCCAACATTATCAGCCGCGATAGAAATATCAACTCCAGATTATGCCGTAGATATATATCAGTCGTCAATCCAAGCTGTTTTAGGATGGTCAGAAGTACAACCACCAGCACCACAAACACCACCGCAGTTTCAACTGTCCGATTACGTTTCAGACAAGAGAATATTTTCTTCCCTTGCAGAATATCGAAAAAATTGTCCATGGCGGCATTTGGAGCGAGCTAGCTTTATTATCGACAAGAAGACTACCGCGCAAGTGGATGTTGGTGCATATTTTATTGCGACTGCTGGTACAAGACTTCCAATACCGCTAAAAACTTTCTGTCATTATGATTTTGATGATAATAATCAACCACTCATCGACGAAAAATATATTAATTCATACGTCAAAGCTATTACGTCTGAACACACGCGTGTACGTAGCAAACTGCGTCAATTGTTTCAAAGTTACATACGAGAATATCCAAACGACGATCTAGGGCAGCAAATAACTGAAACGATACAAAATCTAAATCAAGTTGTATCCGACCTCGGATATGTCAATTGGGTTATTATCGAAACAGCGATTGCTACTAGAAATGAATTCGTTGATCTTCTACCAAATGAGAATACAACGACATTTAAGCAGCATTTTCTCAGGCGCTATGCGATTACAGAAACAGAATTACCAAAATTCATTATACCAAGATTTAAACTCGCCAACGCCAATGATATCATTGATGAATATTTTCCAGCGATACTAGAATCATGGAGAAAATTACCCCCTCCTCCAGATATTCTCAAAGATAACAATGATCCAGACGGCAGTGGTCGTCATATATCACCAGGTATTGTCAATATCACACCAACAATCTCAGTCAATCTGGTGTGTGATGCAATCGATGGCAGCTATTAAGGACATCTTGAAAGATCCAGGTAGGCACAACAGGGATATATTCTATACACATTCACCCCTGAATTTCCGCCTGGAGTTTTAATTGTGTCAGTACCTGTTAATCCTGTTTATCTACGATGTCCTAATCTGTTATTATCACGGATACATTTCAGACTTACTGACCAAAGTGGACACTTGTTTGATTTAAAAATGAATCTTTGACAGTAAGTTTGTATGTGAGATCGTGACCTGACTGATTTTTTGAAATTTCCTAAAATAGTTTAAATCAGAATAAAAAGTAAAATAATAAAAATAATCTGATTCTGAATAAATATTACAGGCGCTATTATTCGGTGTTACAACTTTCACTTTCACAATCCCTCTTGACTTTCGTCAAGGACCCTGTAAGGGATAAAGTCAAGGACTTTATTAGGGTGTTCACAATTGTACATAAATTTTTTCAAATGTCTTACACGTGAACTCACAATCTTTTTGTTTCGCATTCGCGTGATAACTCTGATCTAAATTTCTCAATCGCCTGTGCGAGTGAAACGAATTTCAGGATGTTTTTATCATCATCGACATAAAGTAACAATTGTTTCATTGCTTGTTGGAGTAATTTGATAAACCTGTCTTCTGGTGCTAGTGTGTATCTTCCCTCATATTTGCGTTCCTGTAATATTTCAAATCATTTGTGATTTTTTTCAAGATCCAATTGATCGGAAAGTTCTATATCATCAGCATGTAATTTTTAATCTCAGAAATATTTGTTTAAAAAAAACAAAAACTAGACAGTAAGAATGATGAGCAATTTGCCGTTCAATGGGGTCCCTTCATTTGCCAGTATTTGCCGTTGGATTGGGTCCCGTCGTCATTTGCCAGTATTTGCCGTTGCATGGGGTCCCTTCCCTGGCTGACAGTTCTTTCATGAGCCTTTTTTTCTTTCTGGCTGATATTCTTTCTGAAAGTCTTTTTATGGGGCACCCTTCATGAGGCTGAGGTCTCATCACTCCTACTGTCTAGTTTTGGGGGCTCTGTTTTTCAATGTTGTGTGAACCTCCCCCCAAATCAAACCCCGGGGAGTGCAAAATCAGAACCCACCACGTTGTTCAACATGGTGGGAAGGTGTGCATGAATTTTATTGTGTTAAATTTCTCCATAGGCTGAAACTCCACAATTATTAATGAAAATGCGATTATCTCCCACCGTCGACAAATTTGGCAGTCACGAGATTGAAACTAAACACGTCGAGTATGAAAATCCGCAGCGTTAGCGCTAGACCACAGATCATTCTTAAAAATATATGTATGAGACATTATTATGAAGTTACCTATAGAAGGTCACTAGCAGACGATTTTACCTGGATAACGGGCAACCTGGCATGCGATCACTAAAAACGGAATACTGAAGCAAAGTGAACTTATAAATAAGAATGTTACAGTTTGTGTTGTATAGTTGCGGCATATTATCATTTAACTGCAGTGTGGACTATTCAAGTCTTTGGTAAATCTGCCAGACGTCATTCGGGAACTTTCTATACCTGCAAATATAAAAATAGCTTACCTGGATAATATTCAAGGAGGCGTGGCTTATCTGTTACAGTGTGAGCCACAACAAAGAAAATAATCCGCGGCCTTTATAGTTACTGTTTTATCATTCTACCGGAGACAGAGTTTTCTCCCTTCATCTAGTATACAAATGAATGAGCCAAAGTAGATTCAGGACTGGCAGTGTCTGCCGCTAGAAAGTGAAATATTAGTTTTTTTATTTTATTTCTTTGAAAATGCCGATTTGGTTATATTATTTGCGACATGGTATATTGAACGCGTGCAAATATCCAAATGTTTGCCAGCTGCATATGTCGATGGAAATTCTTTTTTTTTTCCGCCCGTCTCCACATTCACAGATTTAATTGCTCTCGCAGTTTTTTGTGCTTACCAGTTTTTTCAAATTTACAGTTCTGACTCTGTGTAATAGCTCGTAAATTACCCAAAGAAGTTTTTTTTTACCATTGATGTGATCAATCACAAGTCCATCTTTGATCAATCCATGGAAACATTCATATACAAATTTGTGATAGATATATTTTCCCCCAGCATTGAACATGAGATAATCGGTATTAGTAACAACACGAACAGGTTTTTTTAGTCGACAGTTCCTGATGATACTAGCACGAGATGCCTCATAATTCTTGATGATAGGATGTGATACAAATTCATTTTTCTCCATTTATATAGTAAATATTATTTGTCTAAATTATTATTTTATAACTAGAAAAAATATGTTAGCGTTAAAATCTAACGAGACAGACTTCGGTGTTTTTTATACCAGCAACGCTGTTGCCGGAGTTATTTTTTTTTAATTTTTTAATCATAATACTGTTTTAAAGCCCTGTACGTTTTACCACCGCATTCTACACACAACTGAGTTTCACCCCTGACTCCGACGTTACACTTTAAACATGGCTTTGGTCCTAGACTTTCTCGTCGGACGCTCTGCATGTGATATCCACAGAATTCAGTTACACAAGCCCGATTACAAGGAGTTGCAGAACCAATCATCAACCACTTGCAATGATTATTTGCTTGAATCATTATATATTATAAATTAAAGTTTAATTTAAATCTATATTTGCCTTAATTATAAAAATGGAGGAATTTACAAGATTATCTGCGATTAAGCCCTCTAAAGCTAGATTTGATCTTGACAGAATAACCCCTGAATTGCCGAGGCGAGTTCTGGTTGATTTGACGAATAAAACTTTAATCAATCGTATCCGTGAAGCCAAGAGAGAATTTCGCAACGATGGTGCGGCTTATGTGTGGTCAACATTCAGAATGATGCAAGACGTTGATGCTACAATGAAAGACAAGCGAGCAAGGACACTTATTAATTATCTCGGTGAAGAAAAATATATTTTTAGAATAAAATTTAATGTTGCGGTAGATACCGTCGCGGTAGATGACATCTGGATTATCCGTGACAAACGCGACCCTGTTCGATTACATCACGCTGGAAATATTCTCACGTTAAATAAAAATTCCAAACCAGGAATACTGACTGGTATCAACAAACCTTATTATGAACGAGCATATCCTGTGACGGCAGTTGTTAATGCGATATATCCGCTGAATGACAAGCCTAGTGTTAATGAGCTCCTGCCGATGAAAATTTCTCGCTTGAATTGTGATGCTGAACGGGTTATAGAACACTTTACAAACGCGTTGCGTGGAAATGGTTTAACGGATCTAAGACGAAAAAAAATAAATAAATGAGTGGGCAGAAACAGTTAAATATACCGGAGCGTCTATCAAAGACGCTGCTGAATTGGAAACAAAAATTACCATTTCCAATAAGGGTGAAGACACTAACCGGAGAGATTTTTATATGAATCGAAATATAAAAAAGACGGACCTTCGATAGAGATCGTTGATCATAACACGCACGCGTGGACTTCGGAGGTAACAATATTTCCACCAAATAGAGCCGTTAAATTTTATAACGGTTATATGTTTGATTTTATCAGAAATATCAGTAAGAGCGATCCTGTATCCGTGTGGTTGTTTCAAAGTTCAGAAAGATTACTCAGTAATTGCTTCACCGTTCCGTCATTTGCTGCTCACTTTGCTCAGAAGGAATATTCATGGAAGCCAACACAGTTGGAATTTCATGAAGATATACAACGCAATTGTGTGGAATATTGTGTGGAGTATTGTGGAATACTAAATACGATTATAAGGATGTTATCTCAGTTGGGAGAGTGTTCTGAGTATTTCAAAAGATTTGGACATCCAACACACGAGATGACCAGAGTTGCTCTAAATGGACCCTTACCAGATTTAGACACTTCACGATTTGCATGTATTGAGTCATTCGAGTTTGCGCGTAATCTTCATTCGATTGTCGCTGTTTGGTTTGGAAACCATTTTAGCGAACGCGGTTGGGCTCCAATAGTTTTATTACGATATATGATTGATGTAAAAATATTGACATCATTGGTTGTATGTGAAGCAATTATATCATGTCGTCCTCAGGGACATGTTTGGCCAGTACAACAAGAGAAATATTCCCCTGATGAAAATCCGGACTATTCCGATCTCGAAAATAAACTTGCAAAGAATCTTGGCAGAAAAATAATTGGTAACTCTACACAAGCAGGATCATATGATCATAAACGACATTGTACAAGACTAATTACCCCCGATGCTGAACTTGATTTCATAATTGCTGATACAACAGAAAGAGGCACATTTATTAGTCGGAATAATACTTACTTACCGGACGGAACTAAATTAGGTACAATTGTGAGCTAGACTGATGGTGACTCAGCGCAGTTTACTCATTTGAGATCTTCGATGCTTGCGTACGTTTCGATAAACTTATTATTGATGATAAACAGATTTCCTGATGCCGCAGTTAGAGTCGCCACAGATTCATTTTATATATAAAAAAAATACTGGATTGCTAAAACAATTACATATCGGCGCTGATGCATCATGGGGCGAATGGAGAATAAAGCGAGAAAAAATTCTTAGTTATGCTGGATCTGCCGACGTTGAATCGAAGGAAATATATTACAAAAATAAACAGATGTCAAAACTTTCATCGGCTCCATCGGTATATGCTTTCTGTGGCCAGACATAAGACTGTTTATCTCAATGGACCCGGAGGTTCCGGTAAAACAACACATGCGATTGAATTATTTCGGAATTTTGATATGGTTGTACTAACTCTGACTCACCGACTCTCATACTTATCACAGCTTCTTTAGATGGAAAGGAGATACATGGACTCCTGAGCAAATGGGTAAGAAATATATTCCTAAGATTATTATCTGGGATGAGATATGCACAGTGTCTGTGGACGTATTAAAGATGTTTCTTGATTGGTTGTTGACCAGAAATACTGCTGTTATCATGTGTGGTGGTCATGGTCAACCACCACCTTTTGTTGGATCATCTCCGCATGAATGGCTGAAAAAGTTCGTAGATTATTATGAGAAGATAACTGATGATCATAGAGCTATTGATGAACCGCTGAAAGAGTTTAAAAAGTTAATCAGACTGCAGCCAGATAAGATTCAATGTGAGATAATGCGTGAAGTAATTTCAGAGACTGTGATGAGTGATTTTTGGAATTTATGGAGGCCTGCTGATTTGATAGTTGCAAGTCGGAAGATAGTTCGTGATACACTTCAACAGCAATTATTTCTGTTACATAAAGAAAAATTTTCAGATTTACCTGTGCCATTGTGTTATCGACCAGCAGATACACGCAAACAAAATATTGAAGTTGAGATTATGGAATTAATGAGAAACAAAATCTCGTTCTTAATGATATTGTTTTTGTTCCTGTGAGTCCTGTTGAGAGCGCGTTAACGATGGATAAATCTCCGTGGATTCTAGGATATGCTGTAACGATTCGTTCGTCACAAGGATTAAATATTTCCGATACAAATATCTGCATTGACGACGATCGGATCGAATGGTCAAATTTAGTTTATCTAGCGGTGTCGAGAGTTAGAAGAATGTCTCAGCTACGGAGGATTATCACGGACTGCGCAATGACTCAGGAAATCACTGCTAGCAATGGCGATGATATGGTAAGGAAAAAATTAACTGATTATCAGCTATCTGGCAAAAAATTAAGCGTTACTTTGACCTTGATGGTAAGTTTATCATGACGCTGAAACAACAACAAAATAATTACTGTGCTTGCTGCAACACAGTAATGTTGTGGCAGAATTCTTCTAATGACCCATGACAATTTACCGTGGATAGAATTATTAGTAGTCTCGGTCATACACGTGAAAATGTCTTGAGTGTAGTAGACGTAGGGCGCTGGTGTCCTGATTTCACAGAAGTGAAGGCGGTGGTAATTGTGTATTTTCAGGAATTACTTTGTTCGCGCACAAATCCACGTTGAGGAGCAGTTGAATCTAGTCTGTAAATTCCAGGTCTACCAGTGGATCTTACCACGCTGGAAATTTTATGTTTGGTCACACTCCAAATAGGTTCAATTGCTCTTTTTCTACCCCCTTCAAGATCACCAGGTTCATATAAATATCTTACAGTCACATTACCTAGTACTGGTTGTTTTGAGAAAGAGTCACGTCGTTGTACTATTATGTGTTTTCTCGTGATCGCATTGACGTGTTTCATAGAAGTTCCACGAGTAATTTCATTCTTTAACGCAGCTATCACACTTGTTAGTCTTGCAACCCATTCACGAGGTCTCATGTCTTTCTGAACTTTGTTCAGAGACTTCAGTTCGGTAGATATTTCCTTGGCATATTGACATCCAAACAATCGCTCAGCAAGTGTTCGATTAAATCGCTCAACGATTGCCTGATTGCGATGAATTGCGGTGTGCCCTCGTCTGATTTTGAAGTTATGCTGTTTCATCAGAGATGTTACTGCACCAAGAAATTCCTTGCCAGGATCAACCTGTAGTAGCTGTGGCCATCGCAAAGATCCTCGTTGATAAATTCGTTCAAACGCAGATGGAACGACAGTTGCTGTCTTTGTTGATAGTGGTTCTGCTTCTTTATATCTACTTACAATGTCAACGACAGTTAGCGCGTATTTATATGTGCGTGATTGATGTCTACGAATTGTAATAGTATCATGCGGTAAAACCAAAATATCTGCCTGATGAACTTCAATGGGAGTACTGACATCAAAATGTGCGTACTGATTTTTTTAGGTGGTGGTAGATAAATTTGCCATATTGCCTGTCGTGCTAACCAATTTCCAGCAACATAACGTGTGACATTTGCAGCATCAGCAAGTTTACTAATCGCTGCTCTACCCCTCCAATATCCTCTTGGGCTATAATAAATCGATTCCATTATAATAGTTGTCTAAGATTAATTAACAGCCCCTAGCACTAGGTTACCTTTCATCGCAGATCTTGCTAGCCAATTAGCCAGTGATTCTCTGAGAGATTTATTTTTTACAGACTTTAACGTGTGTATCAACTTCACGTCTGCAATATATCGTTGTTGTAAATCTAGATTTTTGTACGCGACACCATGAACGTGGCACGCTTGCATTTATTGGATACTCTCCAGTTCTTGGTTGGTCTCGTTCGTCAAGTCGGATATCAAGTCGGGTTCCAGGACCACAATTATTATATCCAGGAAGATTTTTTCGCCAGGATACTTAGCCCATGGAGTCCATGGTAATTTTCACAGTGACGCAGCGATATCACCACCATTGACACTCGTCAAGTGAGAGATACATCTGTATTTGCTTGTACCACACTTCACACACTTGCCTGTAAGTGCACGAGATTTATTCTTCGTCGTTATTGTTTTTAATCCATAGGTGGAGGTGGGTGCTCTGCATCGAGCACAAGATAAATTCATATTATTTATTTTATTTCTACAACAAGGATGTCATTGATTTCTCAGCTACACAAAAGCAAGAGCACTCAAGCATCATCCAGCGCTACCAAATTATATCAGAGCAATTATCATAGGTCCATCTGGGTCTGGTAAGACGCAATTGTTGCTAATCTGATAATGAGATGGCTCAAGTGGGATAAGTTGTATTTAGTGGCACTATCTGTTGATGATCAGCGATGCTACGATGTGCTTAAAGATTATAATGAGGAAAGTTTGAAAGTTTCCTTGTAATTTCATGGTTTTGAATGAATTAATGAATGGATGAATGAATGGATGGATATATGGGTGAATGGATGGATGTAAATTTAAATGACTAATTGATTTATACAGTATCTTCTTTGTTAATTGATCTGGTTAAAATTATTCCATAAATTGACTTAAACCACGAAAGCAGAATGTTGAGAGACATTGACTTAATATACAAACAAATAGCTCAAGAATTCAGACTGTCACTGAATTTGTTCAGTTGTAATATATTTACCAATTTACTCTTCAGTACATACACGGTTTTAAAATTTATGCTTTGAACACCGTTTTGAAGCTATGAGCCATTAGAAAATAGTTTAGCAGATAGATATGAAAATCAGAAATGTCTAATTAATTAATGTAAGCTAAGGACTCTCTCTCTCTCTCTCTCTCTCTCTCTCTCTCTCTCTCTCTCTCTCACACATTTTGTAATACATTTAGCATGCCCAGATTACTTGAGTTAAGATATGTAAGGAGAAATCAAAGTATTGTATCAGTTAAATGGTACACAAAAACTCGGTAGAACACGACAATACATATAACAGCTAACAGCTATTTCTCATTACCAAAAAGTATATCTAAAAATTTAATTAAGTTTAGAACTGCAAATCATAGGTGGGTTGGCTAATGTCCCCTATAAGGAAAGAAATTGCACACTTTGTCATTCTGAAGAAATAAGGGACGAATATCATTATTTTCTGTCATGTTCTTATTTTCATGATGAAAGACAAAGATTTATATCTAGTTTTACACTACCATGACTAACGTTTATAAATATAACCAATTAATGAATACAGATAACTTACGACTTAAAAAATATTTTCAGAGTTCTTAGATTATGTTTTCCAAATATTGTAACCTTGTTAAGCATAATGTAATATCATAAAACACTATATTGTCATGTTCTTTTTCTTATATACATCATATGCTGTAACCTTTACCAACTGTGTGCAATAAAGTCTTGTCTTGTCATGGAATTGATCGATGTCTCAGGTACCAGTTCGCGGAAGGAAGGTTTGGCAGCGTTCCTGAATCTTGGCACCACTTTAGAGGAATAAAAATGTCCACTGACACTAATAGTCAGGCACAGGTACCTGTATGACTTGGCCTTTTGCACCGAAATATAACGAGTATAAAAACTCACTTGACAATTCGACAATGTCTAGCGATTTGCGGTCTCTGTTTGTTTTCTCTAGTCCAAACTTTACTACTATGTTATCTTGAGTCGGGTTCAGAAAAGTTAATCTATGTTTCTTCACGCGTGGCAATTTGATTCAAACGTCTCATGTCAGATCTGGCGAGTATATGCGACTTCCACGTGAGTCTGCTTATGATCAGCTGTAAACAAATGTGGAATCCATCTTGCACAATTCTTTCTGTGCTTCAAATGATTCTTTAATATATTAATGTAATAAATATAGAGTATGAGCCACTTGTATTAAAGTCTCCATTTTATAGATTTTTTAGATTTTAGAAATCCGTTGTTTGATTATGGGAAGTCGGTGTTGAGGAAATATTTCACAGCACGAGTAATTAGCCAGTCTCTAGGGGCGAACGTCACAGAGTGCAGTGTTGAAGAGATTTCATGATAGCATGGTTTATTTTCGTAATTAAGTTCAGGTCAGAGACGGATAAGTGGGCATGGAGCCAAGCAGTTCTTATTTAAAAAATAAAGGTGTTGCTTAATAATGTTTTTCACGTGAAATCTTTGTGATAGGGATCGATATTGTGTACAAGGGAATAATGGTGAAGGGATAGTTCCATTATTTGGAGACGTCTTTTATTGTAGGCATGATGGTAAATATTGTATAAAGTCACATGTGACTGTGCGAGGGATACAGTAGGAAAATAGTTCAATGGATTTGGTATTTGGGTTTTGATTTGTATTTTATGGTATGTAAGTACTGACGTTACTCTCCGGAATCCTAAAAAGGAGAGGCCATGTAGTTGTGAAGTTGTGATGCAAATGTGAAGCTGGAATATGTTGTGGTCATTGATTGATTAGAGGAAAGTTTTTTTTATAGTCTTGACGCGTTATGAGAACATCCGGTTGAAAATGAAACCACTAAACATTTCAAGATATGAAAAGAATTATATCCGTAAATTTGATCCAAGTCGACCTTGATATCAGTCAGAGTACATTAAGAGAGACCGCATTTTACTGTAGCGGAATTAATCTCCTTCTATGATATTTTTTTTTACATCATTCTTATCTATCTGTGCAACATCACACGCATATATCTGTAGGTGTCCTAAGTGCTGCAGGTACATCTGCAATCATTTTATTGAACATTTATTTTGCCTTTCGATTGCATTAAATTTACTGACCTATTCAACGAAACAAACAGGTTGTAACACAATATTTAGAATTTTTAAAATACCCATAGTAATATTTCACTCAACTGATTCATTTTCAGGGAGGATATATCAACAATAGCATTTATTCCAACACAAACCAGACTCAGGAAGGTAAATCAACAAATTTTGTTATACAGTCAGATGTACAACACAGAAATGGAAAAATTTTGATTGAGAATATTTAGTAAGAATTGTTCCTTTTCCATTAAGGATATCGCATGTTATATGAGCAATACATATTTTACTTAACATATCGCGTGGTAAATGAGCACCACACATTTGACTCAAGATATTGCATGTAATATGAGCACCACACATTTGACTCGAGATATAGCATGGTTTATGTGCACCACACATTTGACCCGAAATCTTGATACAAGGGTATAACAATTCACTCCTGATGTATAGGCAAATATTTACTTTCTGGTATAATAGCTAAATTATTTATGTCAGCAATATTCTCCTGCTGCTGCCATGGATATTTGTCTGAAGGGCACATAGAAGGTGTTGATTATTTAGACATCAATTCAATTAATGCAATAGCTCACTACTATGATACTTTTAAATAAAAGAGAAAATGTTGACGTTCACTACTAATCTAATAATCCATATCGTGTAGAAATCTAATAATCAATTCGTGTTGAAATCGAATAATCTATATCTTGTTGAAATCTAATAATTCATATCGTGTTGAAATCTAATAATTCATATCGTGTTGAAATCTAATAATTCATATCGTGTTGAAATCTAATAATCCATATCGTGTTGAAATTTAATAATTCATATCGTGTTGAAATCTAATAATTCATATCTTGTTAAAATCTAATAATTCATATCGTGTTGAAATTTAATAATTCATATCCTGTTGAAATCTAATAATCCATATCTTATTGAAATCTAATAATCCATATCGTGTTGAAATCTAATAATCCATATCGTGTTGAAATCTAATAATTCATATCGTGTTGAAATCTAATAATCCATATCGTGCAGAAAGAGTAATTTCTTCAATATTCATTAAATTCTACAGCCAATGTTAATGTCATGAATTATTCTTAGCAAACACTGATTTTGTAGAATTTGTTTTGCTAAAAGATGACTATTTTATAACATGAATAAAAGTAGATTTCTGTAGTTGTGGAAAATGCTGATTTCAGGCCTAATTTTGTAGCTTATAACAAGGACGCCAAGATAGTTTAAATTCACATATTTATTGTACATATTTCTGCGTTTAATTAAGACATGATGCAAACCGTATCATCGTTATGTTTGCCTGAATCTTTAATGTGTTTCTTCCGCAAACGTCCAGGCATGATGTAGATCGCATTGTCACCTTCTCATCGTTCATTAAAATCACGTGACTTCACAAACGAATGTTTATTACACTTCCTGCAGAACAGTGATTTAGGGATAAAGAATGACGTTAGTGCCAAGACAACTTCTGAACCTTTTAAGATGATGCTTTTAAAAGGTTGACATCTGGAATGTCAATTAATAAACGTCAGATACTCGAGCAGGTTAAAATTGATCCCTGAAACATCCATGTCAGGTGTTGTGTGCGTGTGTGTGTGTGTGTGTGTGTATGTGTGTGTGAGAGAGAGAGAGAGAGGGGGGGGCACCATGAGACAAACATCCTCTTACCAATGGTAAGTATCCAATATTGTCTAAAAGAATGTAAGTAATCGCATGAAGCAAACGTCTTCTAATCAAATGAAGGCATGCACCATAAAACAAACATCCTCTAACCAAATGTAAGTGTTGTTAGTCATCCTTGGAATTCGGAGATGCCCACGACATGACATACTGTTTGGTTTCAGTGAGTGGTTGATCAGGCCAATTTGTTCTCTGAATTGTCGGTGACACACTAGACGGGAGTTGCATCTTGTGATTGCTTGATCAAGAGAGGACGTGCTGCAGCTCAGATATTTAAGCTTCTGCATTTTTGGTTGGAACTATATTTATGGCATTTCTTCTCTTGTTTATAACCAGCAAACACGATGTCTATGGCAAGGATTTGTCTGGTTAGTGACAGCAAAGAGATGCCACAATTATCGCAGGATTGTCTTTTGCTTTTCCACTTGTACAAGTGGACGATGGATGCATTACTGTACTTCTGGGGTATAGTGCCTTGAGTACACATTGATTGGAAGAGTTCAATCAGTTTATGTGCCATGTGCGAGCCTCAGCTTTGTAAACTTCTGCCTGTATAACATATACTCAGGCGCATTGCCATTTGAAAGCAGGTGAAACACTTTCTAAATTTCAATCAGCATTGGAAGATATGCAAGTGATATCATAATTTCAAGGTGGGGCAGTCGATCAATTGACTCCTCAATGATAGACGATTATTGTTTGAAGATGTTGTTGAGACATTTAGCCCATTTCTGAAGCATCATTTTTCTTTGTTTTTGAGCAGTTTAGTGCCGTCAGCACTCAGTATTGGAGATGTTCCCGATGAACGTGGCCCGTAGATTGTATGCAAAGGATCATACAAGTTTCTCCTGTCATTCCTGTCTGCATGGGCCTGAATCTCATCTGCCTTTTTGCTCAGATATGAGTCTTGCAATTTACTGAGCTTGCATTGGACAGTTCTTTTGATGTTGCTGCAGGCTGCGTTCTGAGATGGTGAAGCGATGTCTTCTAAACATGCATTTTGTAGTCTATTTTCAAATGGCAGCATCGTTCTCAACAAACCAGCCTTGATATTTACGTGTGGTGGGTCCGAGAGTTTTAGATGCAGACGAGTACAGATATTTCTAAAGGATATTCAGATATATTTCAACGTTCTCGGAAGGTCGCATAAATTGTTTCTAGTTGGTTGCACAGTTATTCAACAAACGCCTGTTTCATATTCTCCTGTTTCAATTTGAACACATTGATCTTCCTAGGCACTCCTTTGCCTGTGTTCGTCTGGTAGCCTGAATCCGGATATTGAGTTAGAAGGTTTTGAGCCTGTGGCCAGTCTAGTATTCTGCACTTCTCACAGCCTTTTTCAATCAGACATCATGCCTGTCTCTTCTCCTAACGATGACAGAGTCAATAAAATGCCAGTCCATGCCAGTCCATAGAGCGTGGATGTGCAGAGAAGCGTTTTTCCGTATTGGATGTTGGTGTTCAGCATATTGCCTTAACAGGAAAAGTCCGTTGTTGTTCCATTTGCCAAACCATATTTGGCAATGAAACCTAACTATGTCTGGTGACCTGCGTCAACTCTAATATTGAAGTCACCCTAGGTACCTCTACGAGAAAAGACTCAAGTTCTTTATCAAATGTGTTGTTGATCTCATTTGAGATGATCATGATCGGTACGTAGACGCTGATGATAGTTGTATGTCTTTTTATATGCAGTGGGAGTCTCATTTGCATTATTCTGTTTCTCACACAGTTTGGGAGATTTGCTAGCTTGCTGACTAGCTGTTATTTGATGGCAAACCCAACACCAGATTCACGTTGCTCTTCTTTACTTCGGCAACTCCAGAAGACTGTGTAGCCGTTTCCTTCTTCTGTGAGTTGTCTTTCCGTATCAAAGACAGTTTCACACCGTGCAGCTATTAGGGTGTTGAATCGAGCCAGTTCTCCAGCAATCAGAGATTTTATTCTCTCTGATATATCTCTTGATGTACTGTCCATTTGTGTGCACATATTCCAGGCTCCGATGCTGAGAGGCTTAACCTTTGTCTTCTTGTTAGATGTGTAACTGATATGATGGGAACTTCATCAGGCGCGGTTTGTTGACCAAGGTTTCTGTGAAGTAATGTTTATGGCACTTTTTCTACCCCTCTTTATCATGCTACGGATGAGAGCAGTATGGTCCTATATAGGGCTACTCAGTCGACCAGGGGAATGCCGAGTTCCATTGCTGCTTCGTCCAGCGAAAGAGACATTGTGCCTTGAGCCGCCTTTGTGTAAAACTGCTGCTGCATCTCCCAGCGCCAGAGGACTTAAAGGTGTGTGTGTTGGGGGGGGGGGGAGGGGGCATACTGTCATGGCTTGCGTGTGAGTTTGGATGTAGGTAAAGTAAAGTAGCGCAGTAGACAACCTTCACCTTAAAAGTGCAACGCCTTAATCGACTGAAGTATTAGATAATGAAATTAAAGCCTATATAGTCTTGTTACCTAAGATTTTAAACATGAACCAAATATTTGACATTTTTTCAGATAAATGAGATATCTTTGCTAATGCTACAAAAGAAATACACTTTAAATTAATAAACAAACATCGTCTGCTTACATATCTTGATGTGAAAGCATGACGGTAAAGTGTGAAATGGCATTTGGCATGATGATTTATATACAGTCCTAAACATTGACGAAAATGAAGAACGAAATCGTGTTTGTCTGAAAAAATACAAGCAGTCTTTGTGGAAGCTGATTTCCATCGTGCAAGTATGGATTTTGATTATTTAACTGAAGTGGTGGCCAACTACTATATATTGTTACGTATATGTAATTTAATTACTTGTGTGTTAGTTTTAAATTCTCTTTTATTTTATTTTTATTTCATTACATGTTATTGTAATAACTTTATTCACTGGATTTGACAGTTTTTTTCCAGTAAATTCAGTTCAGTTCTTTTAGCCTGATTAAAACGCAAAAATATTGCTTCATTGTATTTTTAGCTGGTCTTGGTTCAAAATTTGGTAAACACTGAGTGAAAATCATTGGTCGTAATCAAGGTCATACTTCGCCTTCGTGTTAGTCTGAATAAACAACGTTTTATTTTTAAATTCATTTCCAGTGTCGGAATGAATGATTCTTAGCTAAGGCTATACTGGTCTACGTGCTAATTGATTTGTAGTAAGTGATCACGTGACCCATCACGCGGGTCTGAAATTGTGTTTTTTTTTAGTTGGGTTTAATACTCATATCTCAGTAATTTTAGTCAGTTGTAAATTATACCTTCAGGTCGAAAGGTATTCCTGTTGTTGCCATTTGAATTGAGTTTTTTAATTTAAAATAATTTATTTTCCTGGAGACTTTACGTGTGTTCACCGAAATTCTTAAACAAAGACATTGACTAAAAATTATTTGGAATTCTAAAGCCGGAATTATATAATTGGTGACTAAACAAGGAACTGTTGACACATCAGCACAAAACTGGTTATAGAGGACGTCATGGCCATCCATCTTGGAACTTCATCGAGATTCGAACATGGACTCAATTAGAACTTTTTAGTCATAGGACTTATATTTTTCAATTTTAGGATTAATTTTTGGATTATATTCACAAACCGTAAGTCCTTTTTCATATTTTTACCTTGTTTTCTAGGGAAATAACTTATTTTCTTAAATTTACAAAGCTTGTTGGCTTCACTCTTTTCTTTGTTACTTTGTACGAGCCCTACAAGTAACAAAAGAAAATTGGGGTTCTCGTCCTTGGGATATATGAATTTTGGCTAAACTATTTCAAAAAAAATTGTTTTTGTAATTTAAATTCCCCTAGTGTTCAGAATATTTTAAATCCCATGTACTATTTCATATTTTGTTTGAAACTTTTAGTGGAATCAACAGACTTTTTTCACAATGTCATCAAAAGTGGAGACTTTTCTTTCTAGTCCTACTCAGGAGCAGTTGGATTGTTGAAAAAAGATGAACTGCTTGAACCTGCCAGAAAATATGATCTTTCTGAGGCAAAATCTTCCTTAACGAAGCAAGAAATAAAAAACATTTTGATCAAGTATTTGATAGAAAAGAATGTTTTCGATAAAAGTGTTTTGGGTTCGATCAGTAAGTCTGTATCAGACTCTGACATAAAAGTAAAGGAATTCAAATTAAAATACAAGATGGAATTAGAGTTAAGGAAGCTTGAACTTCAGAAAGAAAAAAACAAATGTTATTGGAAAAAGAGGAGAGAGAAAAACAAATGCAGCTGCAATTGGAAAAAGAAAAAGAACAAATGCAATTCCAGAAAGAACAAATGCAATTCCAGAAAGAACAAATGGATTTACAGAAAGAAGAAAAACAATTGCAGTTGCAATTTGAAAAAGATGAGAGAGAGAGACATGGACGAGAGAAAGATAAACAAATGCAGTTACAATTTGAGAGAGAGAGAGAGAGAGAGAGAGAGAGAGAGAGAGAGAGAGAGAGAGAGAGAGAGAGAGAGAGAGATGCAATTGCAGAAAGAGAAGGATGAAAGGGAATTTCAAATTAGAATGAAAGAAATTGAGCTGGCAAGTGAAAAGCCCATTCCCACTTCACATACAAATTCAAGTTTTGATATTACAAGGAACTGCAGGCTAGTTCCCCCTTTTAGTGAAAAAGAAGTAGCCAAATATTTTCCTTACTTTGAAAAAGTTGCTGAAAATTTGAAATGGCCAAGGGAGCA
>JAECUM010051644.1:0-13055 GCA_016617855.1 Megalonaias nervosa | reverse complement strand
AAAAAAAAAAAAAAAAAAAAAATAGGAACAGGATCAAAAATTACGTCGAAACGGGAAATATTACCCAAATTAACAAGTCTTTTATTTTTGGACCAAGAAGAGAGGAGGTCACCTAGTAGGCATGCTTGTTTTCACACAGATGAGGATCTGGAGGTGTCCAAAAATATACACAATTGAAAAGTTAGACAATGTGCATGAACCATATATCTCTAGTGTTCCGGAATTTGGCATCTGAAGTGGAAAATGAGCATGGGTAATTTTAATTTAAAAAAAGCTTATTTGATGTTTTTTACAAGGCATTTTAGGTAAACAAATTAATATTAATACAAACATCACTATTTTATTGGATTGTTAACATACATTGGATTGGTGTAAAGGTAATGTGCAAAATTTTATAACGGATCGACAGATGTCAGAGCCAGTTTGCCTAGGTGCAGGTTGATCGATAGAACCCTTTAGTTCACTTTGTTACGTCATGAATGCGAGTTGGCTAATGGCTCTGTGGCTGTAATTATTGAGTGCTTCTGCCGATAGGGTCTGAAAAATACAGTCGTAATTCTAAATTGAGTAGTTGTAGATTTGCTTATAAATTAACGCACAACTTCAGAACCGGGAAAAAGTGGTCGCATCTGTGAGTCGTCTCCGTCTGGCGGAGGTCTGAAGAGAAGGTTTAACTCTTCATCAACGCATGCATACCAGCTTTAATACTCAACAACGTTTCACATGGCTTAGCTATTTCTGACCGATGTGCGAAAAATAAAGTTGAAATACGGTGCAAGATATTTGTATGCTAGGAATGAATCTCTAACATGCAAAACTAAATAGACCGTAGTGACATAATTGCAATTTGAATGAATCAAACTTCATATTGTGTGTGCACATGCCTGCACATGCCAAGTATGATAAGCATAAGTCAGATAAGAATTAAGATATGTAAGAACTCTTAAAATGTTAGAATCGCTCAAGTGTAGAAAGGGGTTACAGTGACTCACTTGTAGCATGGGTGCCTTACAGCTTATTGACTTGGAAGCATCCGTATAGCAATTGTTAATGTATATATATATATATATATATATATATATATATATATATATATATATATATATATATATATATATATATATAACACCAAAATCTAATTGTTATGAGTCTATACGAACATAGGTTCATGTTCTGGGCAATAATTAGAACAAAACTGCAAGAATTAAACAATTCACTCTTGGTAACTGTCACATAGATCAACCTAGAGGGACTGGATTAGGTAACGTTTGGATATGATTCACATATTATTTGTGGATGTCATCATAGATGGTATATAAAAGTCAGTTCGAGTCAAAGGATAATGCATGCTAAGCAGCAAACTTTGCACTGTTTATCAAGCTTTTGTCAGTGACAGTAACCTTTACATTGATAATGTGGCTGGCGTGAATAAATGAAAGCAAAGGATTGGAAACATAGTCAAAATGAATGAGATATTAAAAGAAAAACGTATATACAATATTGTAATAATGACATACATTAAAGAGATACGCTATAATAGCCAAAACGTATGGTAAAATAAGAAAAATCGAAAACGTTAGTGTTGATGATCATTGCATCAGTTCATTTGATCGGTATGCAGTAACAACTTGCGTACCTGAGATACACAGATTAGAGTGAAGACGCTAGTAATGACATAGGATCTGAGCTACCGTAATGTACATTCTTACAGCGTTGCAAATCTCCTAGTTGGAATAATATTATTGTTCCTCAGGTGATACAATGAGATTTAAAATAGAGTATTCTAAATTTTTCAGAACGCCATTACAACAGTTATTCTGTCCATGTGACATAAATGGCTGCACTTTACCCTTTACTACAATTGCCCTGGTCGCGTATAAATTCTGAAGTTATCATGTGCACATAACATGTTTGACGTTATGCAGTGCGCATAAGAGGTTCGAAGTTATCCAGTCCACATAAGAAGTGCCAGTAAATGCACGATAAGAATTAATTTTAAAAACAATAATACTGATAATAAGGTAAAATAGAGACAGCAAAACACTTTCTTTTAGACTGCTGAAAATATTGTGATCTGAGATATCGCATCTTATATGAACTCCTTTTTGCTCTCAAAAGTGACACATACTTTTTTTGCCAACCCTATGTTATGTTAAAAACAAACAACAAAAAAACAAAACAAACAAACACATCGAAAAATATTCGTGTCGATGGGAAATGTTACTTGGATGATCCGGCCAATTTGTGCTATAAATTGCACAGGCTTGATGATCAATATAGGATATGCAACAGTTTTGGGATTTGCACCGCTCACGCTTCATGCTGCCTGTGCAAAGTGTTTTCACATCAGATTACCCAAGCAGCGCATGTGAAAATTGTTCAGCGTCTTGACATGGCATCTGTACACCTTCCAGGTTTCACATGCATACAGTATGGTCGGCAACACAATGACTTTATAGACCTTCAGTTTTGTTTGCAGACTGAGACCTTTGCCTTCCAATAAATTTGCACATACTCTGCCAAAGGCATCGGCTGCTGTAGCCTTTCGTGGTTTCATCCTCGAAGTGGACTACTGCCGAGATATATGAACTTATCTAATGCAAGGAGGGTTTATCCATTTACTGTGATTGATTTTAATGAAAACGGTAGGCTTTCGGTCACTAAAACAAAGACAGACATGATGCACCAACCTGCAGCACGAATGCATTACGTAGAGAAATAATTTATAATATCACACTTATAAATACAGTGCTACAGAATATCCTTTGCTTGCCTAGTAAAACTCTACTCCTTGAAAGGTGGATATCATGGGCTGAATTTATTAAAATACTACTCAGCATTTACCATGTGTTTGTGTGTGACATAATAAAACGCAGTTTTAAAAAATGTTAAAACGACACTGTTAGTAATTTCTCATGAAACGTGCAAATTTAATTCGCTTTTCACTTAATTTTGTATACAATTCCGAATTCCTCGTAACTGTGCGTCTTCAAACTAGCAGTTAATTGACCCAATGCTCGCCCATGCTATATATATATATATATATATATATATATATATATATATATATATATATGTGTGTGTGTGTGTGTGTGTGTGTGTGTGTGTGTGTGTACATTTCCAAAAATAGAAATTTACCGAAACGGTGTGCACATATATCTAATAAAGATAAATGTACTCAATGGCTAATGAATGCCGCTTCGGCCCTTAACCAATACGATTATTTACCTTGCAACTTGCAGTTCAAAAGTAATAGTATTGCATTCAATGAATATTTGAAACAATGGAAAATATGGACATTTACCAAACTGTGGCTACTGATATGAAATTTATAACACCTGAGGAGCTCACTTTACCTGTCTTGACCTATGCGATGATTAGTGGGGGGGAGGTATAAGAATGGGGTTCTTATATGCCTTTATGTATTGTTTTGTACAAATCTAATTATATTATTTCAAGGATATTCCAAATACCATTATTATATAACAACCCTTAAATGAGAATTTTATTTTAGATTATGTGTGTGATGTGGAATTTTATTGTAGCTTTAAAAAACATTTCAGTCATGTCGCAAAGATGTTTGCAGTGTGGCAGTTTATAGTGATACACTGGGGCATCATGCCGCAGACATGTAACATCATGTCCTACCCAGTCACATTATCATGACACCAGGCCGACCTGTTTGACACTAACCTCTTTATGCTGAACGCCTAGACTTCTAGACTATTAAAATAAAATTATTTACGTATGTAGTTCAACGCCAACTTAGTAGTTCACACTCTGAGATCTTACTTTTCTATTTCCTAAATAATTTCAGCTTTGAATAACAAAAACACTGGGAAAACAGTAAATATTAATTTCTTCTGTTTTTAAGTGCGCGTCGTTTGTAATATAATCAGTCCTTGACAAGGCCTTTTCTTGTATATACGTAATTAATAACTGGGCTTAAACATAGAGAGTGATACAGCATGCTGACAGATAGACTGATCAATACAGATATGTGTGCTATTTCGAGATGAACATATATTGTAATGGGAAAAACAATACAGACAAATACTTACAGACAGAAGGGCAGAGAACATATAGATCAATCTGTATATATCCTTTCTTTTGGGTGAGCGTGGGTGTCGGGTAGTGGTGGGGCTGTTTCTTACGTAACGTACAACCTGCGTCATCACACTTTCGAAATCAAACATATTACTTTACTCCGACTCTATTGGCAGTGTCTATCAGTGTCCAGAAGCTGAACTAAAACCTATTTGCTTTCAAGGATAATGTACCCATATCATTCGCATCACACGCAATCTGAATTAGTTTCGGACTGCTGAATAGTTTTCCACCGATCTTATGAGAACTCTTTAACTATTCTCGGATATTCTTCACAAGCTTGTAAATAGAATCTCAAGTTTGCTGATTTTCACTAGATCAAATGGATTGTACCAATTATATCATACTTTGGAACTGAAGTTAAACTGGTTTTTTTTTTTTTTTTTTTTTTTTTTTTTTTTTTTTTTTTTTTTTTTTTTTTTTTTTTTTTATTTCCAAACTTTCTCCAGAGTACATCGTTGTCATTAACGGCTATAGGTAAAGTAAAACGGTTTCATATTGAGGATGGGTTTGGTATATAAGCAAGACTGCAACTCATTCCCATGACTGAAAATCTTATTACATACATATTTTAAACGCGAGGGTTATCATTTTTTTCCATGTGTAAGGTGCAGTTCTTGTCGCTACCAATAATAACATAGAGAATACCAAACCTTATGTTAAGCATATTCTACGAACAGTTATTTCTTTCTCTACATTTAGTTTTCGATTCCTATTTTGTTCTATAAACATTAATTCCTCAATCTTGATATCGTCCAGTATTATCAATTGTTGTTTCTTACTCACCATCTACAG
The DNA here is from genome assembly GCA_016617855.1 of Megalonaias nervosa. Taxonomy (NCBI): domain Eukaryota; kingdom Metazoa; phylum Mollusca; class Bivalvia; order Unionida; family Unionidae; genus Megalonaias; species Megalonaias nervosa. The sequence goes on along the minus strand of JAECUM010051644.1, from coordinate 8,153 downwards.
ATAACGAAAACTACTAGTAGTTTGCTATATATGTTCTAAATATACACAGAACGTCATCCTCTACATATATTGATTTTGTGTTCATCTATGGGAACTATTGCAGATGTTGGATGTGTTTCCGCTTGAGTGTGCGAAGACACTTCCTGCAAGGTTACAGTGTTTTGCTGGAGCAGTAAATCGGGAAAGCTGTTCTATGGGAACAGTTATCCAGGTGGCGAATATCCGGGCCGGGTGGAGTGGGGAGTTGCCCTAGACCCGTCTTAAACACTGTTGTTTGTTTTGCTCTGCAGGGACTCCAATTCGTAAAAGATTGTATGATTGTTTATAGGCGTGTTCAACATATCAGAAGAACATCTACTCTCGTACTTTTATTTCGAACAATTAGCAATAAGTATTCAATCCGTTCAAAGCATAAGCGATTAATGATTTAGGTGAAATGCTGTTGTTCCAGTAGATATTTGAATAACAGTAATATCATATACTACGTCATTCTGTGCTGTTTTAAAAATAACTTTGTTGTCCCTGAATTATGTCTGTTATTCTTGTTGTTATTGTTGCTTTGTTTTGGCAAATTGTTTTAATTTGATTTTGTAATGTATACTAAATCATATTTAGAATATAAGCGAATGAATATGTATGCATAAATCGTGATCATATATATATTTTTATCATTGTTCACCTTGCAGTTTTAATCGTTTACTTTAAGGGTCGATACAGCTTAGCTCGATGCTAAAATCAATGAATGAAATCCCTAAATACGCATCTTTTCTGAGACATTGCATGATATAATATTTTATACTTAGAATGGAAAATTACATAGTAGAAAATGGTGCATAATGTGTTATATTTTCACCAGCTTGTAAATAAATGCACGTTTCTTCTTGATAGTGAGATCACGGCTTTTATGTGACAGTCACTTCTCTGACATTATTGAATTACTCACAAACCAGCTCTATGCCATTATTTATGCTGTGCAAAGACTGTCATATGATTATGTGATGCTATTTTACACTAACGCGAACTGCATTTATTTCAGTAGTGAGATTTCAATAGAACAATATTATGACAGTAGGTGCGCCATTTATCATATCATGATAGTATGTGTGGCCCAGGATTGAGGAACAGAGTAGGTAAATAAATGGAGAGATGACCTTATAATTCCCCAGCGAATCGGAGTTTATTCTTGTTCTTGTGTGTGGCCAGCACAAAATGTACCAGTTGAAAACTGAATTCGTGTGCTAAAGCGCTCAATCACCTACTACTGACACGCTTGATATGATCTTCATAGTTCGGTACATTCTTCTTCTTGTTTGCGTAAAACATTTATATGATCCCATGCACAAATATATTTCATTGCTTGGCATATCTTTGTTTTCGTATGTGAACAGTGATCTCATGATGTGAAATATATTAATTATGCAAGGGTTTTATCCTGGCGAAAATATCCAGCGATTAAATGAAAATAAGGCAAGAAGTCTTAATTATTTATTATATTGTGAAGCATAATTGATTTTTTTTCCAGCAAAATGAAAATGTTTGACCATTCAATATTTTTTTCCTGAGTGAATATATTTCCCTTTGGCAATACTTCCATGTTCATTAACCAACAATGCTCTGATATTCACTAAGTATGCACATTGACATGGTCTATACGAATTCTAGCTATGAGAAGAAATTTCGGCCGAACTACTATATATTTATGTAAATATAATAACTGTTATTATGAAGTTTTACATAAAAGAAAAAAAAAATAAAAAATACTAATTCCCAAAATCAAATGTACTGATTTTCATATATAGAAATGAGAAGTTATATTTATTTGGAAAAATTATATTTGTCATACTAATGAGGGTCCAAAGAATGAAAGCGATGAAAACTATTATGTAAAATTATTCGAGTGAGAAGCGTAATATTCATTAAGTTCCCACGTGTTCAAGACTATTGATTCTTTTTATCTAGCGAGTCGGAAAGGTTGTATTGATCTTATGATTAGTTCTCTTTTGTGACATATTTGCTTAGATCGCTTCGGACGTGATACAGCGAATATGCAAAGTCACTGTGCTGCAGGTCGTAAATTTCTTAAAGTTTTCTTAAATTATTGTATACTTTTCATCCACATTAGTAATTTAAATCCACCATGAAATGAATAAAATATATAGTTTTCTCCATTGATAGGTAACAAAAAGCAATTGCTCTGCCTTGGGGGTCTCAAACTAAAAGAACCCTGAGGGCCGCATGAGGGCATTTTCGATGGCCCAAAGGCCGAACCACATTTGTTATCTCTCATGACACCTTAAGATGGCAATGATTTTGCAGGCCGCTGCTCCAGCAACATCTTATGACCAATTTCTCTTAAATTGGTCTTTTTAACCGAGCGGAACAAACACTCGGAAGTCCATTGTTTTCCCTTTATTTCCAAGAACTTCTCGACAACAATCGTTGTCAACTAGAAGATATAATAAAGCGCAAGACTATACATATTTTCCTCTACCTAATAAATGAACACAAAATATCCCACTGCACATTTGTTTCACAACTTCACAGATGCATGGCAACCTCTTGTTACAATTCCGTAGAGTAACGTCAGTACTTGAATGCAATAAAATACAAATCACAACTCCAACACCAATACAGGGAATTACTTTCCTACTCTATCCATGGATCAGTCCAACCAAGATTTAGAGCCTCATTTCACATGTGACTTAACACCGTATTTACCATCATGCCAAGAATGAAAGGTGTCTCAAGATAATGGAAAAATCACTTCTCAAATATTCCACTGTACAAAATATCCGTCCCTATCACAAATAGTTCACATACAAATAAACACCATTAGATTTTATTAGGTACTGCTTGGCTCATGCCCAGTGATCATGCTTAGAACTGATCTCAGCTAAGAAACTAATCCATGCCATTATGAAATCTCATTAATACAGCGCTCTCTGACGTTTGTCCCTAGAAACTAGCTAATTACTCGGGCTGAGGAATATTTCCCCAACAATGACTTTCCATAATCAAACAACTAAACACTACAATCTAATAAATCTCTGAATGGAAATGTAAATAATAATGGCACATACCCAAGATTGATCACACTACGTTACCCTGAGGCAACACGTTTGTGTGCGTCATCCAAAGGAGTGGAGGTAGAACACTTCTATTGGAGCTTTCAATTTACTCAAGATTTAACTCAAGTAGCTCACGTGACTTAATACATTTACAAACGACTTTCAATGTTGTGAGTAATAGACTTCTGTTTGAAGAGTTGCTGACTTTGGGTTAAGTTACTGTTACAAATTGAGTTTTACCAGCTACGCGCCATCGGAACCGCTAAAGAGATATCAGCAAACGCTAAAAGGTCCTTAACATCCTTAAATCCTCAACCGCAAGAATGTTATTCCAATCGTAACACAATTTTGAAGGTTTTGTCTAACACTATCGATAACAAAGTAAATTTCTCCATGGCATCACGTCATTAGGTGAATAATTTATGATATTACAAGAGCGTCAAATATTCCAACAGGATATCGCTGATTTTATTTCCTCAAATGTTGAGATTCTCCCAAACCACGAAGCGCGTTACATTTTCAGTTGTGTTCAGATTGAATTTCGGCCCAATATATGGAGCTTTGTGAGTTCGGAACCATATATATTCGAGTGTTTCATATTCGTGCGCTACAAGATGACAAATTAAAGGCAATAGCAACCCATGTCAACATTCAACATAAATAATATAATATAAATGCGAATAAGTTAGAATTCAGATCATTCCATATATAGAGGGTCTCAAATGAGTAATGATTTAATATTGAATTTATGAAACGAGGGGTCACAAAAGCTAGACATAAATTTCATAAATTTAATACTAAATTATCACCCATTTGAGATTCTTTTTATCACATAGTTTTTATTTCAGTGGAAATTATTTAGATAGAGAGAAGAATGAATAATTTAGTTCATTCTGACAGACGTTGCACCTTTCATTTGTTGTGCGTAAAAAATACTGCAAATAAAGTTGAGTTAGTATTAACGTTTAAAAGTAGATTATACTTTTCTTACAATCTAGAATTCAAAGAATAAGCGTCCTGATGAATAAACAGAACATTTTATACAGGCAAAATTACTTTTAAACACAAAATGTCCAATGCTCGTGTTGTCACATTGTTTGATGCAGTACCGGTTAAAATGCAGTAGACGGTCCATATTTACGTAACCTAACATATCACTTTCACAACTAAACATTATATTGTTGCAATATTGATTTGAAAGATGGTTTCCAGAATGCAGAAATTTCCATTTTTACTGTAATATATTTATGACCGGATATTTGCAGTATTTGACTTGGAACAGCTGACTACATAATAAGTAAACAAATCTCATTTTGAGTCGGAACTACATAACATATTTATCGCGTAAATATGCAGTAGATGGATCAGCTTCTGTCAGTTTGGAGACCGGTTCATGTCCACGTTCTTCTGTGAACATTTAAACAACGCTTGTATATAGGGTGGGTTCCATGTTTCAGGTTTACCGACCTCTTCCAACCAAAACTTTCTCTGTGAACAGAGCAATACCCTTAAATTAAATTCTTGTTGTTGTTGTTCTTGTCTTGGGGTTTTGTCCATTTTTCTAGTTATTATATGTTATACATGACATAACAAGCCCCTGCCGCGGTAAATTGGTCATGTTCAGACAGACGAGACCATTTTTTCCCCAATTCCTTTCTTGAATCGAATGAACACATGATGGCCAAAATGTTCATTGACAACAAAACATTCCAGAAGGAGGGATCAAACAAGTTTTCCCACGATTTTTACATAGATTTATAGTCTCAAGAGGAGTTAAGATTTTCCAACAGTTTTCTAAGTTCTCCAGCATCGAACACTATTCCAACAGCTTTTCAACTTTCAACGGTTTGCCAGCAAAATTCCACATATACGGAATTTAAGACTCGGGAAGGTTCGAATCGGTAGCCAGAAAGCTAGTGCATAAGCAACGAGACAGCAGAGCGTGTGAAGACCAAGTTCGTTGGGTATGTACTTAGCAGTCAGGTTTAAGTGTCAATATAGCAAGTCATGGGTGTCTACTTTAATTTTAGATTTTAGTCACTTCTATAATTTACTTAGTATTTATTTTGCAGTTATTTTTATCGCATGAACAATTTCGCTAGTTAAATAATTTTAAGATACATATAGCTAATGTAGTAATTTCAGTATTATAAATGTAAAAGAATTTGTCTTGACGTCGGTATACATTGCAGTTATAAAATTTCGTTTGGGTGATCATTGGTGATGTTTTCTCCCCACATGCAAGTCCTTTTCTTATTAATCGTGTATGGTCATTACGTGAGTCCAATTTATCTTCACATACCATACTTTTGCTAATATTAACTGTGCGTGGTAATTGAATGAGCCCATTTTCTCATCGCATACTACGCGTTTACTAGTAAATATTGTGTGATCATTGGATGAAAATGATTATCTCCTCATATCACACCTTCTCAATTCTGTGAAAATAAGTTTAATAAATTGAATATATATATATATATATATATATATATATATATATATATATATATATATATATATATATATATATATATAACTTTATTAAACTGAAACTCTCAATCTGATGAACTTTGCGTTCATCGGGCGAACATCATCTTCCACCAGATACCTCATCCATAGTCAAGTAGTCGCCGTCTAAGGGACAACACTCTTACCCATGTTGGAAACAGTCACATGCTAGGTTGTTTCCCCTGATATAATACAGTCCTATGAACTCTCGTTAACATTATCTACATGAATTCTAAAAGATAAAGTAGTTTTCTACCCAAGATTGTAAATTAAATTAATAAAGAGAGTCTTCTCAGTAGTAAACCCCCTATTCCATAGTCTGTAAGCAAAAATAAACTAAAAGTCAAGTCACACAGATACAGAAAGTTGGCGATATTTTCCCTGCACATCCGTGACTGCCAGCAAGGATAGAAATGAACAGTTCAAGAAAATACCCGAATGTCATACCTGATGTCAAAGTTCGCATCTGTACCACCGTGACGTATTTCCGTGAATCTAGGTGTTTGCCAAATATTCATCTTACAGCTGTATAATTTATTTGAATCTTTCATCTTGATAAACGTGCTTAATATGTATGCAAATGTCTGACACTGGCATACATTTAACCCAGTTTATTGCATAGTGTGCCTTTAACAAAATAAAGCGTCAGTAGTTTCTGCGGTTGTTTCATTAAAATGTGAAAGAAAAATAACGTACCTAATGGTCAAACACTCATATATATATATATGTTATATATATATATATATATAGAGGTAGTTATATATATATATATATATATATATATATATATATATATGTGTGTGTGTGTGTGTGTGTGTTTCTTTGTGTCTGTGTGTGGGTGTCTGTGTGTGGGTGTGGGTGTGAATGAGCTCGAGGTCGCAAAACCAGTTTTCAAGAATTTAAATGTAACAGAAAAGAAGGTATCCTTGTCATTCTATAAAGGCACTGATTTTAGATGTAAGAAAAAATTGAACCGGATTAAAGGTTGTGTTTTTCAGAGACATTTAATTTCCACGTAGCTAATAAACCTATCATCAACGAAATTCAGGTGGAGTCAACAATACAATAAAATCTCAGAATGGTGTATAAATTATGTAATAATTATGTAGTGGTGCTGAAATTTATTTAGTTAATACCCACACAACCCGGGAAATGGCAATATATGCTTAAACTTTCCCCATAGTTTAACACTGATATTGTTAAGGATGACCCACTGTGAGAATTTGGTTGTGGGGTATAGGTTGGATTGGGGTGGGATGCTCCCAATATTTTATTTGGTATTGTAGAAGTCCCACCCAGGCTCGGTTTTGGTTGGAAGTTAAATTAGTGAAAGCTAGATGTACAGCTCCGTTCCCCCAGTCAGCAATGCTGACCCTTTAATAGCTAATTGCATCACTTGATTCGTAGTGTGAGATAGATTTCCACCTGTCCTTGTATTCTACTCATCTGTGCATTCTTCTCTCCTATCTCCCAATTCCTTCTCCTCTTCCTCCCCGACTTTCTCCAAATTTCTTCTCCTCCTCCTCCTCGACTTCTCTATACTTCTTCTCCTCCTCCATACTATTTTTCCTCCTCCTCCATCTTCTATTGACCTTGTCTCCGCCGACTAGACTTTTGTCGACTCCGACTGTTCTGACAGTCTCACTTCCGTCTCCCCTCTTAGAGACTCAGAACTCAACTGAACCGGATGCTCTGTCCCCTAAAAGATTTTGACCTTTTCGAAGCTTTTATTCCCTTAGAATCTGTTATACGTTTTACAGCCAAATTACGAGTGGCTTCTCGGAGTAACCATATTTCTTCAGACATCTTCCCAGGAGAAACTAATTTTTTCCTTGCGAGGAAAGAAGTTATAACTCGGATCTAAATTTTAATCACACCCTCTATCTCAATTCCGTTTGGATGTCGCTGTGAACCAATCCAATCAAACTTAGCGGACAATGTTCCTCGTTGTCTGTCCACGTGGGGACGGATGAGAACACGCCCCGTTCACTCTGCAGGCTTCCTTTGATCTCTGAACAAATGTTAACACCTAGGTGTGAATACTACAAGCCTTTGTCTAGTTGGTACGATCTATCGCGTGGATGGCGGTCACGGTAACCTTGCGTAAGGGATTAACACTAGCCTGCGGCAATGTTTAGACATCAAACACATGAGTCGTATTTATAACCTAGTTTATACACTTCTTGATAGCTGGGCTGAGCAAACGTGACAGATATTATTTAGCAGACCATCGTTGAACCTGTTCTCAACTCCAGCAAAATTTTTTCTTTACACTGTAAATTTGTGTTTGTATTCAGTAGTCAACATTATTTACGCTGTGAGATAAGCATTCTTATTATTTTCAGCTTACTTTGGAACTATCTTGATGACTGACTAGTTCACATTACTTTCATAAGACAAGTTAAGGCAAACAATATTTATATAAATGCAACACCGGGGCCCCGAGTGGCCGAGTGGTCTAAAGCGCTGTCCGTTACGGATCACTGCCATCTCACCTCTGTCTGCGTGGGTTCGAGTCTCGGATTCGGCGAATGTGGATATGTGAGAAAGCTTGCCAGTAGCTTCTCGTGGGTCGGT